>JAEQBH010002031.1:0-174656 GCA_016808115.1 Tetrastigma voinierianum | reverse complement strand
GATTACCTCCCTTTGCGTAACACTCCTGACACCATATAGATTTGATTCCAAGTGCTTCTCTTCCTAATCTACCTCATTATAGGATGAGTCTCAAGGAGAATGAAATCTTAAGGGAAAAGGGAAAAGGTAGAAGAGTTGCAAAGCAAGGGGCATATTCAGGCTAGCATGAGCCCATGTGTAGTTCTGGCTTTGTTGACGCCTAAGAAAGATAGGAGTTGGTGGATGTGTGTTGATAGTAGGGCGATCAACAAAATTATCATTGGATATAGATTTCCTATTCCAAGGTTGAATGATATGCTCGATCAGTTCAGTGAAGCAGTTGTGTTTAAGAAGATTGACTTGAGGAGTGGCTATCATCATATCAAAATCCGTCCAAGTGATGAGTGAAAGACAACATTCAAGACAAGGGATGGGTTGTACGAATGGTTAGTCATGCCTTTTAGGCTAACAAATGATCCTAGTACTTTTATGCGGATTATGAATTAGGTACTACAACCTTTCTTAGGCAAATGTGTAGTTGTTTATTTTGATGATATTTTGATTCATAGTAAGTCAAATAAGGAGCATGTTGGACACCTTAGGAAAGTGTTTAATGTGTT
Organism: Tetrastigma voinierianum; assembly: GCA_016808115.1. Lineage (NCBI taxonomy): Eukaryota > Viridiplantae > Streptophyta > Magnoliopsida > Vitales > Vitaceae > Tetrastigma > Tetrastigma voinierianum. The sequence continues at coordinate 174,057 of JAEQBH010002031.1, read as the reverse complement.
GAGGGAAAATAAATTTTATGCAGATTAGGAAAAATGTGTTTTATATGACAAACGGTTACGCTGGTTCTTGGCTATGTGGTGAGTAGTGAGTGTAGCCCCATTTCATTGATCTAGATTTGACCCGCGAATCCCAGCACACGAGGAAAACATGTGTGTCTCATATCATTAGACCCATACATGAGTAAAAATGGCCACATTGACCAACACATCATACTCACCAGAATATAATCAACTATATTACAATAGTTTTAAGAGTTAATACATCACTCTTAATACAAACTTATATTAAAATTAAGAATTCTAATACATGTTTTACAAAATATATGCAAAGCCACAATCCGACTCTTCTTAAGCGGCCTCTAGTGACGCCGTCTTCCCGGAACACTCCACATTGCACGAAATTGGCCTGCCAGCGGGTGAGCAATGCCCAGTAGTGATAATCTCCTACATGGGTTACTCCTCACCTAAGTGCTCATGCAATGGCAAAAAAAAACACAACACACACATTTAAGTGAATTCATGATTCCCATAGAATGTCTCGCTGCACGATCCATGTCTCGAGCCCTCACCAGAGCTCCCTCGCACATGTTCATGCCGTGTATGAAAATCGTTTCCAAACAAAAATGTTGTTTTAATTGTGGAGCAACCCTCCGAAATATAAATACGTTGGACAATCCTCGAGGTGAATTTGTTAGGTAACTCTCGAAAAAATTCATGGGCCTTAGGCGTGGTGTTGGACAATTTTCCCGACCTGATTCTTGACAAACTTCAGATAAAATTATTATTTTTAATAATTTTACAAAAGAATTCATCGTTTGGACAACCCTCAGATTTTATTTGTCATGCACTCACACCTACCATTCTAGGGTGCCCTGGTGCATATGAAATGCATTATGTCATTTCCATACAACACATGTTAATATATTAACAAAAATCATCACACAACAACATGTTATTTATCGTAAGCAATAACACAAAATCGGCTCACATGGTGATGAAAAAAATCCGACGGTTCGGCTAAACCTTTGTCCAATTCATCACAAATCGAGCAAATAGGACCACCGAAAGGCGGCCTCCAAACCCGGCTTGGGAGCATGCAGCGCCAGAATTTCTGGCCTTCGGTCTCGTCAGGAGGGCCAAACTGACTCACAGTCATCTCGGCCCCAAACACTCTAAACAATCCAACCATTAACAAAATTCTTAAATGGGGATTAAATCAAGTAGGAGAAGACCCTTACCTCCCAGATTTTGTCGAAACTCCACAAAACCGGTATCCATGCGTAGCTCTTGTAGTGGGGAGCAACTTTGTCTCTTGGTTCATAGGGAACCGACGGTCCGAAAGCCGGGAAATCTAAAGAGAAGTTGGACACTCTCTCTCTAAAATTTGTTTCTCCCCCTCCTTTTGATTCACAACCCAAAAGAAGAAGATACTATTTTTTTCTTTTCATTTTATTCCGCTTGTCCCCTCATTGTACGTATCGACAATTTGGATGACTTGGTTCACCTTATCCATAATAGTGGATTTCCATCCACTTAGGAGTGCCACATACATGGGCTTGCAGCTCTCCCTGTTTGACTAGTGCACTCGACCGCGGCACTGAGCCACTCACCTCATGCCAAGTGTCTGTAGTACTCTACGTTGCCTCGAAAAGCATTGAAATTCGATTATCTCTGAATTGACGAAGTGAGCTTAGTACAGCTAGATTTCGAGGCGATTCAAACGATGAAGTCGTTTCATCATCCGATATCTAAAAAATTACGTTTTTGACCTAAATTACCATTTACCACTTTTGAAAATTAGAATTTTCTGGGTTTTGATAGAGGGAATTAAAGTAGATGAGGAGAAAGTGAAGGCTATTAAGGAATGGCTACCTCAAGAATGTCAATAAGAGCTTCCATGGGTTAGCCACCTTTTATAGGAGGTTCATTAAATATTTCAGTAGCATTGTAGCACATATTATTGAGTGTTTGAAAAAATGGAGGTTCCATTGGGGTGAGGAGCAAGAGAATATTTTTTCTTTGATTAAAGAGAAGTTGAGCACAACACCTTTCTTGGCATTACCAAATTTTGAGAAGTTATTTGAGGTAGAGTGTGATGCTAGTGGAATTGGTATAGGGGTTGTTTTATCCCAAGAGAAGAGGCTGATAGCTTTCTGTAGTGAAAAATTGTGCGACCTTGAGATAAATGGGCTCACCTCATAAAATGAAACACATGTGTTATGGTGACAGCAAACTAAATATTATCCCTCTATAATAAAATTTCATTCTATACTATCATCAGACCTGAGTCACTCTAAAGTGCGTAAAGCAAATTAGAAGTGATATGCATGCTAAGTGGTTAGCCTACATAGAGAAATTCTCTTATAAGCTTGTCCATAAATCAGGATAACAAAATAGGGTGGCGGATGCATTAAGTAGACAAGTGGCTTTGATGAGAACCTTGAGTTTGGAGATAGTAGGTTTGAGCCATGGACGAAATTGTATGAAGAAGATGATAATTTCGAAGGTTTGGAAGCTACTTGTGTGCCACAACCTTGATGATTTTTATATGTGGGTTTCTCGGGAAGAAAGGTCATTAGAGATAAAATATCTAATCATTGAGATAGGGACTATTAATAGCCCTAAGTTGAGGAAGGAATGTGACTACTATTGTGTCGAGGTGCATGTGTATGTCAAAGGCGAAGGTCAGCCTTTGAAACTAGGGATTATACATGCCATTACGTGTTCACGATGTCTATATGGGAGGATCTTTCTATGAATTTCATGTTGGGTATGTCGCGAACTCAACGAGGTATGGATTTTGTGTTTGTTGTGGTTGACAGGTTTTCTAAGATGGCACATTTCTTGCAATGTAAGAAGACTGCAGATGCATCTTCTATGGCCAAACTATTCTTTAAGGAGGTTTTGAGGTTGCATTGAGTTCCAAATACTATTACATCTGATCGTGACACTAAGTTCCTAAGTCACTTTTGGATGACTCTTTGGAGGCTATTTGTGTAAAACCCCAAAAAGTCCAAATTTTAGAGAAAGGGTAAAACGATCATTTCGGTCAAAATCCAGAATTTTTCTAGATATCGGATGTGGCTTGATCTTCACCGTTGAAATCATCTTATGAAATCTAGTTACCACGTCGATTTCGTCGAATTCCGAGATAGTGTCGAGATTTCACGTTTTGAAGGCACGGTGGTCTACGAGACACTTGGCACATGAAGAGTGGCTAAAAGTATGCCACATGTCAAGTGCAAGATGTCTCAAACAAAAAGGGCTCAAGTGGAACCCTTAGAAGACAATTGGAAACCCATGATTGGGTAAGAATCCAAGTGGGTGGATAAGGAGATAAGGTAATCCAAGAGAGCTAATGAGAGGCTGACATGGCAGAGTGGGGACATCTCCTCATTTAAGCTTGACCAAGCCGGTTGAGAGAGGAAGGAAAGGAAGAAAGGAAAAAAAAAAGGAGTTGTAGGAAAGCTACACTTTCTCTCTAAACTTTTGAAGATCGGATGGCGGTTGTAGGAGACGAGGAAAGTTTATCCTGCATAGCTAGAGCTTCGCATCGAGGCAATAAGTGAGGAGTTTTGACAAACTCAAAGAGTGGGGTCTCTCCTACTTGGTTTAGTCTTTGGCTAAGAGCCATCAATTAGTTGATGTGATTGAAATGGAATATGCATTTTGTGCATTTCGGTCCCAGTGCACAGGACTAAGTCTTTGGGATGTGGGGATTGTTTTCAAACAGTTCAGATTGGATTGTTTGGGCAATTTTGAGATGAGTTGTCAGACCATTGATTGGCCCATGTGTGTTATTTGTGTTATTGCTAAATTTGAATAACATGTTGGTTGTGTATAAATTATGTTAGTATATGCATGTATGATATATTAACATGAATTGGCATGAAAATGGCATATTGCATTTCATATGCACGGGGACACCATAGATCAGTAGGTGTAAGTGCATGACATGGTTTCGAAGGGTTGACAGCTTGATTTATGTCAGTATATCCCTCTGATATATCGGAAGGTTGTCCACAAAATTATTTATCGGAGTATGTCCACTATTTATATCGGAGGGTTGTCCATAAATAAAACAAATATCTTTGTTTTGGAAACGATTTTTCATACATGGCATAAGCATGTGTGAGGGAGTCGGTGAGGACTTGATGCATGAGATTGGGCATGTAGACATTCAAGTAGGAATATGCATAATTTTTCTTGAATGCGTGTGTGGATGCCATTGCATGAGCACTTAGGTGGGGAATAACCCATGTAGGAGGATTCAACTATTGGGCATTGCTCACCCCGTCATGGGAATAACCATTTCAGGCACTGAAGGTACACCTAGGGATGTGACGCATCCGAGAACCTAGTTGAGAAGAAAAGGCAAGATTTGGCTTGTTTGTATTTGCTTAAAAATGCGGGTGGCTTTAATTTTATGCTTGTATAAAGAACAAAGAGCTGCAATTAAACTCTTTTTGTATAATACATACATTTCATGTTTCAGATTGTGAGCGATATAAATAAATTCTCAATTTATAGATATATAAATGAGATCAATAGGACTGCCATTTTCTGTGTGATTGCGACGCTGGTTAATCTGCGAGCAATCGATGTCAATGCGAGATGACTCTTCGACTAAGAGTATATAAAGTGGGATCTGGATCTGTCGTGCGAGACATCATGTTCCATCCGCGATTCCATGTGAATTTGCTTTCTGATAATCGCGACATAGGCTTTGGTGTCGCGACAAGGCTTTTGGCAGCTGGGCTATGTGTGTCGTGACCGCAGTTTTGTGTCAGCGATAGTGGCGCCCGGTGTTAGACTGATGCGTAGCGACGAGTTCCATACGTCATGGCCCGGGTTGGGTGTATGGCGTCGGTTCCATGTCCACGACGCGATCTTTTGTGTTGCGGCAATAACAGCCCGATGGAGAATTTGAAGTGCAGCCGGCGACCGGCTTTGGTGTCGTGACAAGGCTGGGCTTACAAGCGGTGTCACAATAAGGCTGGGCTTGCGGGCGGTGTTGCGCAGGCCCTCGCTAGCCGCCGTAAGTGCGAGACGGAAGCCGCTATAGCGATGCTCGACCGTGCGAGCAACATAGCGAGCAGAGCGCCCACAATGCCTGACAATGCACATAGTGTGCATGCGACAGACCTGCAACAGTGCATTGTTTGGGTCATTATGCATGAACCTTTGTTCGGGGCGGTTAAAAAAAGTACAAAATGACCTGGTAAATTGGGGTGTCTGAAGCAGTATCAAAAGCTTGGGTATCACGATTACCTAGGGTGCTCGGTGTGTGTATCCATAAGTTTGGTTTCGTGCAACTGGAGTTTGATGTCGAGGAATTGGGGTACACAAATACCTGGGACTAGTGAGTTGGGTTTTTAGATCATGCATTTCATAGTGCATTTGATGGATTGATGTGTGTGTTGCATGTATGTTTGTGCTTAACATGTGTGATGGTGTATATGGAACACTAAGAGTTGAAACATAACCTTAGGGTTTGGAAAACATAATGAACATGAAAATTCAATTGAAATGAATGAAAGGAGTGGTTGGCAATCAACACCACTAAGAAAAAGATGATAGTAGTCGAGTTCATGATTACTAAAATCTATTAAATGATTGTGTGCACTACTAGTTAAATGAGATGGGAATTAAATAATTTTGTTTGCCATTTGACATGTGTAGATGGCAGAGTCGGCGGGACGTAGAATTAGTCCACGGGTGCTAGTCGAGCTACCACCTATTTTTCGATCAGCCAAGCCTTTTAAGAGGATGTAAGGATTGTAGTTGTTGTCATTGCATAGCTAGTGCGATTTAGTATTCGGAGATCAGGTAACCTGCGGAGGTTCAAGTCACATCATCCTCCGATGTTTACAGGGGGAGGGGATCCGATGGTGGCAGACCATTGGTTCCGACAGATTGAGAAGGTATTGAAGGCTATGGAGATCACCTCCGTCACGACCAAGATCGAGACTAGGCGCATTCAGTACAAATGGTGGGTCCCAAGTGGTGGGATTTGGTCAGAACCTCTAAGGGACCTCAAGGCAATGACTTGAGGCGGGGAGTTTCACATGAGCTCTTTATGGGCGTATTTTCTGGTCCCATGTAGATGCAAAGGCCCAGCAATAATTCCTAGGTGAGCAGAGCATTAACGATAGATGCGTAATAAGTTCTTGAGTTAGCCCATTTCTTCGATAACTATGTGGCCTGGATATGACGAGGTGAGGAGATTTGAGAATGGGATGAAGTTGTCCATTCGGGGCAAGATTGTAGGACTCCACTTACAGGACATGGACTCTATGGTTGGGACGACTCTAACCATTGAGAAAGAGATAGAGGAAACACAGGCATCAGTTTGTGGGTACTAGTGAGAAAGAGGAGGATCATTCTTCTGGTTGAGAAAGAGTGAGAAGACCTGGCAGAGTGTTTCAAGGGCGAGGCCATTTATCAAGCGAGGTGGTGAGGCTTCAGTCGGAGTAGGATAAGTGGCTGTGTTTCCAGTGCAACAACCCGGACATATGGCGGGAGGCGTATAGAGGCGGGGATCTAGAGTTCGAGGCAATGTAGTCTTGGGTCATCAGGTGGGCGAGTGCGGACCGCCGAGTTTATTCCTCAGCTCAGTGTGGGTCGGAGAACAGTGCAGATTTGAGTGTTGTGCGAGGCACCTTCACGTTGCACGGACAAGCTAGAGAGGAGACGGAGTATGGGGCAATGTGAAGACAAGGCCTGACAAGGACGTTAAAGTTGGGGGTGTCTGCGCCATCGTACAACCCGAGCCTAGTAGATCGTTCGGCCTCTAAAGATATGTTTATGTTATCTGACTTATGGGCAAGAGTATTATTTGATTACGGTCGTCACATTTCATTCATCGCCCGCGTCGGTTGTGAGGTGGGCTTAGGAATTCGAGGACCTTGGAGGCCTGTATGTGAGTTCTCGCAGGGATTTAAGGTGAGTGTAAACGATATGTAGTTGCGAGCTAGAGATCTCACGGGATTCTACTCCCGCAGTAGACCTGAGGATCATGGATATGTCAGAGTTCGATGTCATCCTTGGGGATGGTAGTTGGCGACATATTAGTCGTGTTGATTGTGGCGTAGGAGGTTACCGCGTACACATAGGGCGATGCTTGGTGTTGCGTTTCGGGGAGATAGCAGATGCTTTGCCTCGGACCGTGTATGACTCCAGATGGCACGGGCAGTTGAGGGGTTGGCTAGCAAACCTTACCCTAGAAGACGAGGTAAGACAGGACTTGGGTTGCCTTAGGTTGCCTCGGGTAGTGTGCGAGTATGAGGATGTGTTCCCGGATGAGCTATACCTCAGTATTACCTCATACGGGGTTGTGGACTTCTATGGGTTACACACCTGACCGTCACCTATCCCTATGATGCATAGGATGCTGCTTCCAGGTTGAGGTTAAAGACCAGGTCGGATACAGGAGTTCTTCGGACAAGGATTCATCGGACCGAGACACTTCGCAGGCGCTCGGTTTGTTTGCGAGAAAAAGGATTAGACCCTTCGACATCTGCCGGTCTGAGGTAGTGAACGGGATTACGATCGAGAATCGGTACCCATTCTTAGGGGATTGATGACTGTTTGACTAGTTGGGAGAAGACACGAGTCTACTCCAAGATGAACCTTCGCCTTGAAAGTTGCAAATCAGCTAAGAGTTAGGGAGGCAGATATCCCTAAGACATCGTTTAGGACGGGGTATGGGCAATTTGAGTTCATAGTGATGCCCTTTGGATTGATGAATGCGTCAGCAGCATTCATGGATTTCATGTATAGGGTATTCCAACCCTATCTAGATCAGTTTTTCGTGGTCTTAAGTAAATGACTTGCTGATGCCTCCCCCGATCTGAGGGAGCATGAGGATCATTTGAGGGTCGTTCTGCAGCTTTTGAGAGACCATCAATTGTACTCCAAGTTCAGTAAGTGAGAATTTTGGCTTACTGAGGTGATATTCTTAGGGCACGCCGTGTCATTTATTTTGTAATGGTGGACCATAGAGAGTGAAGGCTATTATGAGCTAGGAGAGACCCCGAGTCGATCTTGGTGCTTGAGTTTCTTAGAAGTTGGCAGTATTACAAGAGGAGTTCATTGGGGATTTCTCCGACTAGCCTATGATGGGGCGGCTGGAAGGAGGTCGGGCTAGTGCGTGGTAGTCGGGGGAGGTCAGAAATAACCTCTAGAGATTCAAGTCACATCATCCTCTAGAAGCGTTTCACGGGGAGGGGATTCGTGGTGGCGAGACCATTGGTTCAGTGGTTGCAGGAATGCCTTGGAGCTGGATATTACCTGATCAGTAAGATCGGGCTAATTGGGTTCCCGGCTAGAGGTGAGTCCCAGTGTGGTAGGACTAGGTTAAACTCCCAGGGATTTAGAGGCATGACGACGAGTTTACCATGGGCTCTTCATGAGCAAAGTATTTTTCCAGCCAGCTGCTAGACATGCAACGACCTAGAGTTCCTAGAATTTGAGGCGGGGAACGATGACAATGATCGAGTACATGGCCAGATTCACTGAGTTAGCACGTTTTGGTGATGACTATGTGGCCACAAATGTGGCCAAGGTCAAGAGATTTGAGAATGGATTGAAGTTGTCCATTCGGGGCAAGATTATGGGCCTCCGCCTACAAGACATGGACTCTATGGTCGAGACAGCTCTGGCCATAGAGAGAGAGATGGATGTGACGCCTTGAGGCATTCAAGATCTGCAGTGTGGGGTGCGGGAAAAGAAGGAGGATGACCTTCTTCGAGTTGGAGCTTAGTGGTTAAGGCATGCGGGAAAAGCCAATTGTATGGAAAATTCTCCTCTAGGATCTAGGTGAGAGTTGGTTGAATATGGTAGACATATCGGGTTTTGATTCTTGACATGGATGGAGTTGACAACCCATCCCGGTTGTCGAGTGATTGTGACTGGCGGGTTATAGTACGATACAGTCTTAGGTTGTAGAAGGTAGCATATGCATGTGAGTGATGAGTATGTGAGTGAATTTGAGGAATGAGAATTACGGTAAGAAGGGAGAATGTAAAACTAGAAAGAGATTCAATTTTTCTTAAAAGGTCCACCGCGGTAATTTAGGTTAAAAGCAGGAAATTTTACAGATCTCGGATGGCCAGTGGATGCGTCGTTAAATTTGTCGTGAAAATTTAGTGACCACGAAAAGTTTCGTCAGTCTGAGACAAGCGGAATGTTCACGATTTTACGGGTGATAAACCAATAATGTCGGATGAGATTTTTACGAAAATCTCGGAAGTTAGGAAATGACTTGGGCTAAGTTCATTTAAAATAAAGTGAACTAAAAAGAAATAAATTGTTTCGGGATAAAAACGGATCTGAATAAAGCAATATGAATCATGTATCTAAAATAATAATAATAATAATAAAAGAAAAAAATGTATAAAAGTCAAACTTGTGGGAAGGAGACAGAGGGCGTGCAGGAGGAGATTTTTTAATTTTTATTATTTCTTCTCTTTGCTTCTTTCTCATATTTCACGAATCGGACCGTAGATTTTATCGGGTGAGAGGCAGAGTTGATCTACGCGACGAGGCTACGCGTGGGCAAAAATCTTGGGTTTAGTGAGACTCCGGTAGAAATTTTCTGCTTGTGTTATTTTAGCCTAAAGGATATTTAATGGTTTGAAATTTGATTAGAGGCCGTGAAAGACCGTAAGTTTCAGTCCTCAAATTTTAATTGAGTGTAGGAGTTTTAGGAGAATTTTGGGATGTGCAGACGGTCTAGGGCTGAATTCGGAATTTGTTTTGACAGTTAGGGATGAATTTTGAAATTGTTTTGGCTTGATCATGACGAGAATTTTTGGGACTATTTTCAAGCAGTCCCGGACTATGTTGAGGTTTGGTTTTGCTCTCCTGGACTGATGTCTTCGGGTTTTGTGGTGTGTTTTGGTATCACAATATTCAGTGATGAACCGTGAAGGGACCAAGAGATGCCCTGTTTTATATGGGTCCGAGATTTGGGCCATTTTGTGTGTTATTACTAGAAAATGAATAATATGAATAGTAACATGAATAGTAACACGAATAGTGACATGAAATTATTTTTTTGTGTGAAAATGTGTATGGTTGAGTGATTCAAAATGAATTGCTCGTGTTTGTTAATTAGCCAATGTGAGCTAATTTTGGTGTAATTGATTGTGAATTTGCATAACATGTTTTATGTGATTTAATTATGTTAATATATATGCATGTGAATATATTAGCATGAATGTGTTGGAATTAGCATCATGCATTCCATATGCATTAGGGTAACCTAGAAATTAGATGTGAGTGCATAGTTGAGATCGACACTATGTTAGGTGTTTGATGGTGTGTCGTGAGTACACGGTTGTGAATCAACACCTCGTAGGGTGTTGATTGGTGGGCTTGACTAATAAGACAACGTCCAAATGAGTCGCACGGGTTAAGAAAATGGAAATGGCTCATTGCATTTCATACTGCTTCAGGGCCTACAGAAACAAATAGGAGTGAGTGCATGAGGTGGTTTCTTTGAAAATTGTTGTTAGGAGGGTTGACCAACAATATTTTTTTATCGAGTGTGTCCTACAACATCGGAGGGTTATCCATATAATATCAATCGTCAGATGCATGATTAATTATACATGAGGAGAAGGGTTGTCCACAAAATAGATTATCGAGATGCATTAGCTATTTATATCGGAGGGTTGTCACGGTTAAACAAATACCTTTATTTTGATAAGTTTCATTTCATGGCCCGGAATGCATGACGGGGAGTCAATGAGAACTCGAGGCGTATGGGTGTAAGAGACCCGCGATATCATAGTTCTGTATGGGTGTAAGAGACCTGTGGCATCACCCGAAAAGTTATGTTGCCCAAAGAAGACACACGGTCATATTTATCACATAGACTTCAGGTTGTGTGATAGGATTAGGATTATTTGGAGATTTATTTGCCCGTGACACTTGCATTGGGTAATGGAGCAGTGGGCTCGATACTTAAGTCGTGGTAATACCGGTGATTGTCACGGTTGGCGTATGCATGTGAGACGGTCGGTGGTGACTCGAGATATATTACTCAATGTGACATATTGAGTGATGGGTGACGAGCTTGGTACATGGAGCATGGTGATCGAGTCTCATTCATAGCATGTAGACATTCGAGTTAGACATGTATCTTGCACTTGGATGTGTTTGATTATCGCGACCATTGCATGTGCACTTAGGTGGGGAGTAGCACTTGTAATTATCCTCTTTGGGCTTTCCTCACCCGTCGTGAGACCCCCTTTCGAGTGCAGATGGTTGACCGCGTCGGGACCGCACATATGGCGGATTGTGGCTTTAATATATATTTGTAAATATATGAGTTGTAGTATTTAATATAAGAGTGATGTAATTTTAAATATATGGACTATGGTTTATAGTCGTAATGTATATGTTTGAGTATTGATGCGGGGCTAGTGGCCATTGTTTACTCGCATATAGACCTGTATTGGTTAATGTAAACCCGAGAAAAATTCGAATTTACGAAAGGGTAAGCGGTAATTTCGGTTGAAAACCGAAAATTCTCTAGATCTCGGATGATGAAACGGACTGCGCCATTAAATTCGTCTCGCGAAATCTAGTGACCTAGAAAAATTTCGTCAAATTAAGAGACAGCGAGGAATATTTTACGATTTTACGGGTGATAAATTCGTCGATGACTTCGAGGTGAGATTTGTATGAAAATCTCGAAGTCAGGAAATGGCTTGGGTTAAGTTCATTTAAAATAAAGTGAACTGAAAAGAAATAAATTTTTCGAGATAAAAACGGACCAAAATAAAGCAATATGAGACTATGAATATCAAATAATAATAATATAATAATAAGAATAATAATAATAATAAACGAAAATAAAAATAAACAAAAGTCAAAAGGCATGAGGCCATTTTTGTTAGGATGCGAGAGAAGGCGTCTAAGAAGAGAAAGTTTTATTTTTTATTTCTTTGTCCACTTCTTTCTTAGATCTCACGAAAATTGGACCACAGGGTTTAGTGAGGGTGAAAGAGCAAAGTTGATCTACTTGTGACGAGAACTACACGTGGACGCAAGGGTTGGAGTTTCGACAAACTCAGGTGAGGGTAGAATTTTCCTGCTTGTATTTATTTCTAGCCTAAAGGCCATTTAATGGCTGTGGATTGGCTTAGGCGAAGTGGTGTAAGTACGGTACTCAAGTTCCGGTAGTATAGGAATTTTAGAAATTTTCGGGGTGTTTCTTGATCAGGGACTAATTCGGATTTGTTTCGAGCTTGATTCGGGCTGGGTGCGGATTGTTTAGGCAGTCATGGCCAGAATTTTAGGGACTATTTTCGGTGGATTCAGGATTGTGAGTTTAGTTTTGCTCAAGGCGATGTCTTGGGTTTGTGGGTGTGTTTTGGTATCATGTCGGTGATAGACCGTGAAGGGACCAAGAGGTGCTAACATATGGGTCCGAAATTTGGGCCATTTTGTGTTATTACTAGAAAATGAATAACGTGAATAAGTAACATAAATAGTAACAAAATAGTAAATTATTTTTGTGTAGAAAATGTGTATGGTTGGTATGATTCAAAATGAATTGCTCGTGTTTGTCTATTAGCCCATGAGCTAATTTTGGTGTAGTGATTGTGAATTTGCACAACATGTTTTATGGTTATTATGTTAATATATATACGTATTAATATATTAGCATGAATGTGTTGGAATTATTTTCCATGCATTCTGCAGGGTAACCTAGTGGTGTAGTGCATAGTTGAGACCAAACCTTTGTGTTAGGTGTTTGATGGTGTGTCGTGAGTACACGGTTGTGGATCAACACCGTGTAGGGTGTTGATTAGTGGGCTTGATTAATAAGACAGCATCAATGAGTATGCGGAGTTGAGAAATGGAAATAAATATTGGGCCTGTATACATGGGAGACACAAAATGGCGGATGAGTGAGTGTTTGCTGAAGAAGTGACTGGAGGGTTGACCAACAATATTTATGGGTGTCATTACAACATAGGAGGTTGTCGTGTAAAATGTGTCGTCGAGTCGGCCCGATTGATATACATCGGAGGAGTTGTCCATATAATAGTATCCAATCGTCGAGATGTGATTGATATACATCGGAGGAGTTGTCCACAAAATAGATTGTCGGTGTCCACTATTTATATCGGAGGGTTATCACGAGTTAGAAACAAATACATTTGTTTGGAAATGGTTTTCTTCATGGCGAGATGCATGTTTGAAGTCGGTGAGACTCGGGGCGGCTATCAGTTATGCTGACCGCGTCATAGTTACGTATGGGTGTAAAGATTTGCGGTATCACCGGATTATGTTGCCCCGAGAGAACCTGCGGTCATGTTTATCACATAGACTTCGGGTTGTGTGTTGCTGATGGGTCGGGATTGACTTAGGTTGTTGCGCATTGACACTTTGCATTGGGTAATGGGCCGGTGAGGGTTCGATACTTGGGTCATTGGTAATACAGGTGACGGTTGTCGCAGGTTGGCATATACATGTGGGAGCCAGTGGTGGTGACTCGAGGATATATTACTCAATGACATAGTGAGTGATGGAGCGGCGGGCGCTGATTACATGGGCGTGGTGGTCGAGTCTCATTTATGGCATGTAGACATTCGAGTGAACATGGGTATGTTGTTGCACTTGGATGTGTGTTTAGATTATGCAACCATTGCATGTGCCTTTAGGTGGAGAGTAAATGCTTGTAGGAGATTGTATTTCTTGGGCTTTGCTCACCCGTCGTGGGACCCCCCGTTGGTCTGGTCGGGTCTTGGGCAGACCGCATTTGGGACCTCACATATGAAGAAAGCCGACTTGTGGCTTTGATTTTGTATAACATGTATTAGAATGTATATGTTTGTATAAAGAGTAATTTATTAACTCTTGAAACTATTGTGTATAGTTAGGATATATTTTGTGAGTGATGATGCAGGGGCCCAAGTGGCCCTTTTTACTCATTTTAATTGTTTATGAACCCGATGTGGTCATGAGATTGATTATTGGGACCGGGTTGTATGGGTGGAGCTGTGCGAGAGACTGCCGATTTTAAGTGAATCGTGTCGGGTTAGACATGGGTGGCAAACCTAGGAGGCTCGCTAGATCTCGGATGACTGACACGGTTGCGCCGTTGGAGTTCATCTCATGAAATCTAGGTACACATTCAAATTTAGGTCGCATTTCGAGACGATCGAGATTTGCACGTATTTGAGCCAAATTGAATGAATGAGCGAATGACAAGTGGCATGAGTCCACACCACATGGATACATCTTTGGTAGGCTACGTGTCTAGAAAGTGGTCTTGCAAGGGTAAATGTTAGTGGATGCTAGGTGTCTTGGATAGGCTTTTGTGAGGAATTTAGTGGGAAGAAAGGTGGGTTAGGAAGGCAAAGTGGAAAGTTAGGTGTCAAGAGACTTAGGATGAAGATGCTCTCTAAACCAAACTAGTCCGATGGAAAAAGGAGAAGGGAGAAAGAGTGCTCAAGTTCTGAGGGAAAAAGAAAGGAGAAAAAAAAAAAAAAAAAGGAAGGAAAGGAAAAAGGAGAAAGCAAAACAAAGAGAACCGGTCTGAGTTTTTCTGGTTCACGGGTGGAGTTCGCCCATTTGTTTGATAAGCCAACGGTGAGAGACTTCTCCTACCATGGTTATATCTTGTCTAAGAGTTGTTTGATGACAGGGAAGGTTAATCCATGCAATGAGCTAGATGAATGACAGTTTCTAGAAGAAAATGTTGGTGTTAGAATTGTTTTGTTTATCCATTTTTACAAGATTAAAATCTGGAGATGGCCTTGTTGAAACTGGTTTATTTAAATTTGGAAATGGCTTTGTTGAAACTAATTTTATGGGGATTAAAATCTGGAAATGGCCTTGTTGAAACTGATTTTATATGAGAATTAAAATCTGGAAATGGCCTTGTTAAAACTGATTTATGTGAGGATTAAAATAAAATGGTCTTGTTGAGCTGATGAGATACAAGCATGATATGTTGTATGTACTGGTGTATAGTTGATTTGCATGACTAACATGCGGGATTTTTAAGGTTTTAAATGAAGAAGATATCGGAGTTTGAGTATTACGGTTTGAATGAAAAACATGCAAAACTTTGGGTTTTAATGAAGGAATATCAGTTTGGTGTATGGTTGATTTGCATGGCTAACATGCGGGATTTTCATGGGTTTTTAGATTGAAGAAAACATCAGTTTGGTATTGGTTTGAATGAAAAACATGCAAATTTTGGGTTTTAGGCGAAAGGAAATATCAATTTGGTGAATGGTTGCTTGCATGACTAACATGCATAAATTTTTGGGTTTTAAACAGAAAGGAAATATCGGTTTTGGAGTATTATTTGCTTGCATGAAATACATGCGAAATTTCTTGGGTTTTAAATTGATGAAAACATCGGTTCAGCATTATAGTTTGAATGAAAAATTTGCAAAATTTTCCGGGTTTAGGCGAAGAAATATCAGTTTTACAGACAACATGGTTGCCCTTTTAGTAACATGCAGAAATTTTGGGTTTGCAGAATTAAGGAAATATCGGTTTTGGGGGTATTCTTTGCTTGCATGAAAAACATGCGAGAATTTTCTGGGTTTTTAGACTAAAGAAAGCTTATCGGTTTGTTGTGTGTTTAAATAAGAAAAACATGCAGAATGTGTGAATATACATGTTGATATGTGCATGTTGATGATTAACATGATGCTTAAAATAAAGCATAAATGATATATATGTTGCATGTAGTTTTTTATTATGCATGTAACATGAGATTTTTATGCAGTGGCATTAGCATTGCATGTGCAAGGGGACATCGTGAAAAAAAAAAAAAATTTGGGTGTGAGTGCATGACATGGATTTTGAATGAATTAAATTCGGAGGGTTGTCCAAAATATTAATTTCGGAAGGTTGTCCACCAAATTTATCGGAGCTTGTCCAAAAATGAATATCAGAGGGTAGTCCACGTTATTATCGGAGGGTGGTCCAAAATTTTATCGAAGTCTGTCCAACTAACCTTTGCGAGAGCTAAAACAAAAATCTTTTGTTTTAGAAATGATTTTATTGTACATGGAAAAATGCATGTGTGAGGAAATCGGTAAGGACTCGGAAAGCATGGGACATAAGCATGTGTGCATTCATATAGTGACATGCATGTTGATATGAATGTGATCAGTGTGTTTGTTTACATAGTGTCATTGCATTTCACTTAGGTGGGGAGTAACCCTAGTAGGGGATTTCACTCGGGCATAGCTCCTCCAGTCGTGGAAAACCAAAGTTTAGTCTTGGGGAGATACGCGAAAGGTGCTTTCGGTGAAACGAGAGGTGGAGGAAGCAGAAAGCGACTTTTGAAATATTTTGTAGAACTTGAATTGTATTCGGCTTTTTTGATGTGCACAGGAAGAAACTCGGTTTACATGCCTAAAATGTAATGAAATTGTAATTAAACTAAGTGTTTATTTTTAATGGAATTTGATGAAGCTTATGTAAGTTTCTTTGGTAGGATTACAGTAGTTTTAGGATAAAAAGATTCTTGGAAGTGAGAAATCACGGTCTGCTTTGGAAGTGTGGAAAATGTAGTAAAAAACTGCAGAATAGGCTCACTATGTTTTGGGTTTGTGGCGGGAATTCTAGGTTGCGTGTTTTTTTAGTTAGTTGCGGTAAACTGGAGTGGGCGCGGCTCTGATGTTGTAACCTTTGTTCATGAGCAGTGTTCATAATTCTGTTTACAAAATGAAAAAAAAATGGGACATAATACTCGAAATTTAATAATAAATATACATAAATGACTGAGGTTTGGGCGTCGTAAGGAATGACTTTGTCAGAAGGCATTCCATGAGTTGAAGGAGAACTATGACTCTTATTCTAATAGTCCCAGAGAGAGGGCGGGGTACACAATGTATTGATGCCTCGAAGGCGGGCTTGGGATGGTTTCGATTCGATCCAGAGAGGGGGTAGTGGCTTATGGTTCCTACTAGTTAAAGATCATAAGAAGATTATCCACACTTCACCGGGACATGGGTTGTGACTTTGCTTTGAAGATCTAGCACCACTACCTATATGGCGAGCAGTTTGAAGTGTATTCATATCACAAAAGTCTTAAATAAATCTTCACGCAGCGGGACCTCAACATGAGGCAACGCATGTGGATGGAGTTCTTAGAGGACTATGACTTCACTTTGCATTACCACCTGGCAGAGGCGCCGTCATAGTGGGTGATGCGCTCGGTCGGAAGTCACGGGGGCATTGGCTAGTAGCTTCCGGGAGTGGCGAGATACTCAGGACGTGAGACAGGTTCGGGCTATAGTACAACGAGCAGGCTCAGGGTACGTTAGGGAGTTTGGTAGCTATCTTAGTCCCTATTGAAGGCGGTGATTGAGTCCGAGAGCAGGGACGCGAAATGGGTGTCCATCGGGGGCGGGTCTGGTCGGATACAAGTTATAAGGGTTGGACCATCCATGTAGATGGTAGTCTTTGGTATGGAGGACGGGTAGTGGTTCCCAGGTTAATGATTTGACGGGATGGATCCTCGGGGAGCTTTACTACTCTGGAGTTCTTGTCCATCTGGGTGTACGAAGATGTATCATGATCTTCGTCGCGATACTCTTGGAGTGGGATGAAGGGCCTAGCGAAGACTTTGTTCTTGATGCCTCATGTGTCGACAAGTTAAGGGTGAGCACGAGAAGCGTGGGGCTACTCCGACCATTAGGGTGGTTGGTGGAAGTGGGAGCACGTCGATGGATTTGTGACTGGCTTTCCACGGACATTTCTAGCGATGCGAGATGACCTTCACCTTGGGCCAATTCAGTAGGTTGTATGTAGAGGGTGTCGGCTACATGATGCCCGATGTCCATGATCGGATAGAGATCCCATGTTCTGACTCACTTTTGGAAGAGCTTCCTAGAGCCGTAGGATACGGTTGTGATGAGTATAGTGTTTCATCCTCAAACGAATGGTCGGTTGGAGCGGACCTGCAAATTTTAGAGGACATCTTTGTGAGGCATCGTCACGGATCATAAGAGCCATTGGAAGGCGCACACCTTTGTGGAATTCACCTACAACAACAACTATAGATCAAGTATATGGCACCCACAAGGCGCTGTATAAAAAGAGTGTGTGATCCATAGGTTGCTGAGCGAGGGTGGGAGAAGGCTCCATCGCGAGGTCGGATCTGATTGGGACACCTCGAAGAAGGTGGGTTTGATCACGAAAGCATCTTCTCATGGCTGGGCGCGGGAAGGCTCTGACATAGCGGCAGACACAGAGTTGAGGGTTGGTGATCACGTCTTCTTGAAGGTGATGCTAAGGAGGAATGGTCGAGTTAAATGTGAGGAAAGCGTAAGTGAGGGGTTCATTAGGCCTTGAGATACTCAAGGGAGTGAGCCTTTATGTGCGTCATCGGTTGGCTTTCTGCTTTAGCATGTCAATTGTTCATGTGAAGTGTTCACGTCTCCATGCTCGAAGTATATAGTCTAGCTCATGTGTGATGGATTGAGGAGAGATTCTTGTTGTGGATGGACCTTGAGGAGAGGACAGTCATCATGGATAGTGATGCTCGGGTTTTCTTATTGCCTTGAAATCTTTGACTAATCGTATATACCACTGAGTGAAGCCAATGTGTTAGCATGAGGATAATCCCAGTGCCTATCCCATGGGATGAGTCGTCAGTTTAGTGTTTAATAATTAAATTACTAGTTTACATGCATGACATAGTGTACGTTGCATATGTTTGTGAGTTGACGTGATTGTGCAGAATTTTGGGACAAAATTCTTTTAAGGGGAGAAGAATGTAAAACCTAGAAAGTCCAAATTTTCTAAGAAATGGTAAAACGGTAATTTTGGTCAAAAATCCAGAATTTTTCTAGATCGGATGGCGAAGCTTGATCTTCATGTTAAGTAGTCTCATGAGAAAAGCCTGATACCAGTCGAATTTCATCAGTGATTAGATAGTCGAGTTTCCATGTTTCGAGGCGCAAAGAGGTGATACGGGGCACTTGGCACATGAAGAGTGGCTAACAGTACGCCACGTGTCAAGTGCAGGATGTCTCAAACAAAGGGCTCAAGTGGGACCCCTTAGGAGACAAGTGGCAACCCATGATTGGGTAGGAATCCAAGTGGGCTGGATGAGGAATGGGTAATCCAGAGCCAATGAGGAGGTACGACATGTGGCAAGTGAGAGGACATCTCACTCAGAGCCTAACAACCAACCGATTGAGAGAGGGAGGAAAAGGAAGAAGGAAAAAAAGAAATAGAGGAGTTGTGAAGCTCTGCTTGTCTCTAAACTTTCAGCGTGAAGTTAGCGGGTTGCGAGTGGGAGCAAAGAGGGAGGGTTGTTCTCAGCAATCAGGGCTTTGCATCGAGACCGAGTGAGGAATTTGACAAACTCAAAGAGGTAAGAGTTTTCTCCTACTTTGTTTTTTAGTCTTTGGCTAGAGCCATCCAAATGGTTGATGTTTGTGTAAAATGGTCGTGCATTTAGTTCCCAGTGCGGGACTAAGTCTTGGGATTTTTAGGGTATTTTTCGAGCAGTCGGATTGGATATTTAGACAATTTTGAGATTAGTTGTCGAACCGTTGATTGGCCCATGTGTGTTGTTTGTGTTATTGCTAAACTAGAATAACATGTTGGTTGTGTATAAATTATGTTAGTATATGCATGCTTGATATATTAACGAATTTAACATAAGAAAATGGCCTGGCCCAAGAACTGTATACGGGGACACAATAGATCAGTAGGTGTAAGTGCATGACATGGTTTCGGAGGTTGACCAACAATTATTTATCGGGTATATTCACTACAATATATCGGGTGTTGTCGGCGAAAATTATTATGAGTATGTCCGCCTGTTATATCAGAGGGTTGTCCACAAATAAAACAAATATCTTTTTTTTTGGAAACGATTTTTCATACATGGCACAAGCATGTGTGAGGGAGTCGGTAAGGACTCGAGGCATGAGATTGGGCATGTAGACATTCAAGTAGGAATATGCATAATTTTGCTTGAATGCGTGTGTGGATGCCATTGCATGAACACTTAGGTGGGGAGTAACCCATGTAGGAGGATTGACCTCTTGGGCATTTGCTCGCCTCAAGTCGTGGGAATAAACATTTCAACCTTTGAAGGTACACACCTAAGGGATGGGACGCATCCGAGAACCTAGTGGAGAAGAAAAGGCCAGATTTGGCTTGTTTGTATTTTGTAAAAATCTGGGTAGAAAACCTAATTTTGTACTATATAAAGAACAAGAACAGTTCAACTCTTTTGTATAATACCTTGTTTTGGCAATTTTCAGGAGTTCTTGTGACCTTTGTTACTAATAAGGTAAATTTATGGAATTTTATAATATGCTAAATTATTTAAGGGGTAAAATGGGGGAAGCTACTGCCCATTTTACGTAGTCATCAGACTTCTTTGCAATGAATGTCATAATAGTAAGTCGCGACACACGATAAGGCGTGCTGAGCGCTATTGGGAACTGACGCACGATCGGTGTGCTCAAGAGCATCTTGTGACGTGCTTAGGAAGGCTATGCGACAAACCTCCTTGAGCCTTTATCGCGATAGAGAATTCCCGTCATAGCAGAGAAGGCTAACCTTATACATGATGAGAGGCTTTAGTGTTGCGGCGGAACTGGTAGATTGAGGCATGTGTGTCGCGACGGTTTTTGTAGCGGCGGTGCGCTCTGAGTGAGGCCCGGATTCTATCGCGTGAGTTGCCTTTATCGCGACTAGGTTGGCGCTGTATGGTGATCGGTTCCTTATTAACATGATCTTTTGTGTCGCGATAGCGACCGCCCAATGGGCGGCCCAGGGTGCAGCATCGCGCGGGGCTGGCTGAGTGGAGTGTCGCAACCGCGGCTTTGGGTGTCACGGCGAGAAATTTGGGCTTAATTGGTGTCGCGATATGCCTGTAGCGCCCAGCAGCCTTCACGGGCCTTGCGACGTGCGAGGCAGGCGTAAGCGTGCACTGCGACTCATGCTGACAATGCGTAGGTGTATAAATGAACACTGCAATAGTGCATGTTATGCCTTTGTTTGAGTGTATCACATGGACCTTGTTCATGAGAACACTTTATTCAAAAGGGCACTTTAAAAAAAAATACAAAAATACAAAAATGACCCCTGGGAATTGGGGCGTCATAATTTTACTCATCATTGAACTTCAATACTACAACACATCCACAGACAAATGGTGAGCATAGTTAATTAATAAGACTTTGGAGTAATCTTATTCGGAGTATTTGCACGGATAGACTAAAGCAATGGTTTTTCGCAGCACAAGTGGGTTGCCTATAACAAGTGTTCATAATTAGTAATGGAGTGATCCCATTTTCCATTATATACATGAAGTGTCCTGTAATCATGCTTTAGATTTGAGGCAAATTCCAAGGTCCCTAGTCTTAGTGCACATTCAGGTTGTTTCAACAAGTTCGAGGTGCAAGCAAGTATAAGACAAGTTAGAGAAGGCTGTGCAAGAAAATCTGAGATGGAAATGGGATCAGCACCAATTGAAGAAAGTATGGACCATACCAAATTGTTAAGAAGATCAACAATAATATTTATGTGGTTGACTTGCCAACTTGGATGGGAATTTCAAGAACCGGTGTTGTTGATCCTTTTGATTTCGACCATATATGAATCTTGAATTATTTAGAGGCCTTCCGATGGCCAGGTTTCACGCAAGTGGAGTGACTAATGCCCATTAGATCAAATCAACAAAATCCTTATTTTGTTGATTTAGAATATTATCTTTATTTTTGGGATATTATTTTTATTTTCGTATTATTTTTGGGAGTATTATCTTATTTTCTATTGTTTGGGATATTGTTTCTTTTTTCCTTTATTGTTTTGGGGTATTATTTTCTTTTCTATTATTGTTTTGGGATATTATTTTATTTCCTTTTATACCCAAATTATGTCTACGGTATAAAGAGATGTTTTAGAGTTTGTTTTAGGGACTTTTATCACTTTTATCAATTTATCAATAAATTCAAAGCTTTTGCTTTACTTTGTTCTCTGGATTGAGAATTGGTCTCTAAAGTGAGATGTTTTATCCTTGTTGATCAATCGTGCTACACGCTACGTCACCATGTCTTCCATCACTCAGTCTAATGATAGGTCCTAATAATGTTCCTCAATTATATTTTGATTTCCCATTCGATTGATGTGAGGGTTCTAGAATTCTAGGGAGTGATTCACCTTTTCTCTTTGTATCTATTCAGTCTTGTATTACCCATTACAACCCAATGTTCCGTCTCAACCGCTGCCCTCATTAGCTTGGAAGTCTGGCCCTCATGTTTCCATCTTGCCTTGATCGGTTGTCCCTTTCCTTCTTCCCCCTTGTTAGTCACGTTATGCACGGATGTTTATTGATTAGGGTCAAGATATTGTATGGTCCCCATTTGATCTTGCACTTGAACATTGATGCATTCCCTTCTCTTATTATTGCATTGTTGTGCAGGTGTTTTCCCCCTCCTTATAGAATATTCTACCAGCTTCCCTTTCCTCATTCAGATCTTATGAGATCTCTCCCTCATCCATCGATATGCTTGCATCAAAATGAGATACCCTTCCATTTGAATTCTAACTTTTCATAGGTTCAGGTCCTTTGCTCTTACCTTTCCCTTACCTCTCTCCATATCTTCCTCGTATCTGTTTGCTTTGATGACGACGAACTCTACTCGATGCTAACATCCATGGCCATAGTTATGTTAACTTCAGTTAATTAGGAGATCTGATTCTTTTCTAGATACCTCTTGATCATTACTAGGGTTGTCGTCCTCCATGACGCCAATCCTGCTTCCTTCCAGTTCTTATGGTGTCATTTTTTGCTTCAATGGGCATTCATCCTTCCAGTCATTGAATCTGCCACAACTAAAACACACTAAGTGAATACCTTTATAATAAATTTTCCTTACCTTGCGCCTAAGTTGAAACATAGAGATCAATGACTTTTCCAAATCAATTTCCATGCACATATCATGAACAAAAATATTGACCTTTTGAGTAAGGATGTGTAGTCATTTGACGGGCTTACATCATCTCTCCTTTTCATGAAAGCTCATGTCATAATACTCGATGGGTAGGCGAGTCCTCACCCAGACAAGGAGGTTTTAGGTTGTTACGATCCCGAGGGTCGAAGTTCGGCAGATGATTGGTAAGGTAGTGATTGAAGATCATCCACGGTTTGTTGTATTTTCAAATGTAATCTTCTATTTGGCTGCAAACTTAATTAAAGAAAAACATAGTATCCATTTCCACTAGGTATATTCTTTGCTTCCGGTTTCCATAGTGAAGTAATTCCTCTTAAACAGGTTTGTATCTTATAGATCGGCTAAGAAGTTTATAATCGACATTTGTCGTGGCTTCCTAATTCTACCTTTCTCAAGCCTGCTTTCTTTTGAGAGTCATAGCTTGACAACAAGGGTCCTCATTTTCTTCCGAGTTCATTCATTTTGTCATCCCAAGACCTGGTTATGCAGTATCCTTCTCGGTATTGTTAGCTACGATTGTCAGTTTGTCTCGGGGAAAGAGAGATGGACTTGTTCCTTCCGAAATGTCCCTTCCTCCCTAATTCTTTTGCATTGCTTGATGAAGAAGGTCTTCTTCTTCGTCTAACTTTGCATGGGAATATTAAGTCTCGACTTCGAAACAACTATTCTTCTTAGTGTTTTTATATTGGATGAGATATAGTATTCATACTTTTTAATATTCTTCCATCATGCCACAAGTATGCCTAGCTCAAGTGGTGAATGCTCCAGCGTTTCAAAGGCAGGGCATAGGAAGGGGGTCTAGGGTTGAGTCTAGTGAGAATAGTTTACAACATATTGTAGCTAAGGTGTTTAACTTTCAAAAAAAAAAAAAATCTTCCATGCATATGAGATATGTTAATCTCATTCACACTAAGTAATACATAAGATATAAATAAATTTAGTTTTGTTGTCGATTTTTAATTCTTTGGACAAATTGTACATGGAAATTTTATGATTATATACTCTCCATATATATATATATATATATATATATTTAGAGGGAAAATAATGTATACTATTGAATATAGCATTTTATGATAATATCTATTATGATTATATCCAGTATATGCTATGGCCAAATCATATCTTATTAAGTATTTTTAGGATATGATATCATATTATAGGATATTGCATATTTATACTATTACGTGACCTGAACATAGGCTAACTATTAGACTTAAAAAAGTATATATTTTAGTCTTTATTTATCTTTGACAGATAATAAAAATTACAACTTTGATAATTAAAATTAATCATCTAATTTTGTTAAGAATAAATTATAAAATACTAAATTGTAATTAATATTTTGAGAACTTGTAGATGAATCTTTGTAATGATCGTAGCCTCATATCCCTTCTAAGCCTAGGTAAGATTCGCCATTGATTGTGAACTATTTCCAAGAACAAAATTTATATGAAAACTAAAATATAAAAAAACATATATTTTAAAGCTCTTTTAAGTATTTGTATGGTGAGTACTATAGATTTAAAAGCTTTATAAATTAAAAAAACACTAAAAGCACTTTAAACTTGCTCTAGAAAATAACCATTTAAAATAAATTCTATAAAATAAAAAAAAATTATAAGAAGTTTTCAAACTCGAAAATAAAAGCCCCTACTTTTCCACTTGTTTTAATGTATATAAAACTATTTTCAAAAAAATTTATCATAAAATAAAATAAAATAAATAAAATTACAGTCCCTGTAATGACAAAAAAATACAAAAATAAAATATAGCTCAGATTCAACTTTTAACTAGAGGCTGATCCTATTTCGCGTTTCATGTTCATAAAGTTGAAACGATAAGCATCTTCAACTGAAATCTAATAAATCAATTTTGGTTCTTCATTTGCAAACTCTTTTAACAGATTTTGTTGACAGATTATCTTGCAAACTAAATGCTAAACCATTAAGCTATAGATCGGACATGCATTATCTTTTGCCCCTCAGTCCTGATCTAAGCTCCGCCCTGAAGACCACTCTATTGATTCAACATTTTTTATAGTCAACAAACTGCCGTAATTCATGTACCTTCCATCGACCACTCCTTGGGGTGCTGCAAAGAGCTTTACAATATCTTGTTGAGACACTTATTATAGCCTCCTTATTCAGCGTGCCAGTTCTTTTGTCTGTTCATGCTTGCTTCAGCTATCAATTGGGCCCACGTTAACACCGATGATCATTTTCAATCGATGTGTGTTGTTTCGGCGAGTATAATGCAAGTTCTTGGGCACCAGAAATGGCATAGCTGTTGTCAGCTCTTCATTGAAGGCGGAGGTTCTTTGGTTGCCGTAAGTACATACGACTATTGAGTTGAAATCATCTTTGTGTGAACAGTTGACCTTGTATTATCAGGCTGGAAAAAATTGGATTTTACGAAAAATGGGTAAAGTAATTAGATTTTAATTAAAGTCGAATTTTGATGCCGGATAAACTGAAGGCAGACCTCACCATTGGAATCCTCTCCGAGATCTGGCACTTAGCGTCGAATTTCGTGGTCAGAACCGATAAGAATTTAGTTTTGAGACAGTATCGGTTGTCAGCGGCACCGAAGGCGTGATGTGTGAGTGGCGCTGCGATATGCCGTGTGGCCAATGTTCTGTGAGTGTAGTAAGAGGATGAGATGACGGCGTAGTTAAGTCAAGTGTCGAGAATCGAAGTGAAAGGACACAAGTAGAATTATTTGAAAGTTTAATGGGATAAAACAAAAGTCAAATAGTGACCTTCTCCAAACAAAAAAAAAAGAACAAAAACGAGTAGAGGGCTGGATTTAGGTGCAGTGGCTGGGATTTTTCATTTTTAAAGAGAGAAGAACAGCACTATACAGATTTTAGAAGGCACCAGAGATGGTGGTTCTCGACGGACGGTAAAATTCGTTCTCGCGACAAGTGCAGCGTGGCCATTGTTGGTGAGTTAGACAACTCCAGTAGGGATCTTTACTCTTGGATTTGTCTTTGGCTAAGCATGTTTATGGTTAGGGATGTCTTGGGTTTGATTTAGTACATGAAACCCGGTCTAGAAACCTTTTGAACCCAAGTGGAGAAATCCCAAATTTGGTGGCCGTGAACGATGTCAGGGTTGTATTCACCTCAGATAGTCAGCGATGATTTTTTGGTGTGAAAATGTGTTTTTAAGTGATTCAAAATGATTTGCTTGTGTTTGCTAATTAACCCATATTGACTAATTTTGATGTTTATTGATATAAGAAAATTGAATAACAGATTGTTGTGAGTAAATTATGTTAATATATACATGATTATATTAACATAGTATTTAGATTGGCATGTGTCAAGTATCTTATTTAGGCGACCCTAAAATGGAGTGTGAGTGCATGGCGTGAAGCGAAGAACAAAAAAATGAAATGTTGTGAAGGAATTTATTTGAAGATTTTCGAAGAATTTGCATGTTCAGGAGGATTGTTAACAATTCACGTCGGAGGGCCCGTAGATTGTTTGGAGGGTTATCAACGGTCGCCTCGGGAGGGTTGTCAATATTTTAGGAAACTTCGGTGAGTGTGTTTTCAGAACAAAATGGCTTTTTTGTTTTGAAGCCGAGTTATTCTCGCATTCGACAGGCATATGTGAGGTCGGTGGGGACTCGAGACATGGTTGGGCATGAGGCGTTCGAGTGGGTTAAGTAAGACCTAGCGGAATGTGATTGTTATGCAATGGCAGTAATCTTAGGTGGGGTAACTAGGGTAGGAAATTGTCCTCTGAGCTTTCTCTCACCTTTGTCGAGTCTGTTGGTCCTGGTGTGCACGGACGGCGCTCACTAGAGACGAAGTTAGAAAATAGGGTTATGGCTTTGGCATTTTCATTGCATCACGTGTATGTTAAATTATGGAATTTTGCTATGTTGAATTAAAATAATGTCAAACTCTTGACCATCACGATATGACGGGTTTAGGGATATATTTTGATAGTCTATTGATGGGGACCAATTGGCCATTATTTTACTCGCATATGGACCCTGTGTGGTCATTGTAAACTTGTTGGGACAGGTTTGTACCTTAGGTAGAGCTCCTCGTACAAAGAATACTCTACCCGATTTTCGTGAGTGGTGTCGGGTTACCCGACATTCACGAGTATTCCACGAGTTGACGGGTTATCAACGGAACCCCCAGGAATGGGGCGTCACACATCTACTCTAGTGATTTACTGTAATAATATTAGTGCTACTTATTTGTGTGCCAATCTAGTTTTTCATTCTCGAATGAAGCATCTAGTAGTGGACTTTCATTTAATTATGAAGTCTTATTCAAGATAAGGTCATGGGTTGACATGTTTCCTCTTATGAATCAAATTGCAAATGTTTTTAACCATGCCACTTCTGGTCCTCCCTTGCATGATCTCTACACCAAGATCAACCGGCTTAGGAGGCATCTTGTGGGGACATAATAAAGGATTCAGTTGTTCAATTATTTAATTTAGTTTTCCATAATTATCTCTAGGCTTTATATATATCCTTATTTTAAGAATTGGTTTTATTATCATTTGAATTAGTTTTCATATTTATCTTTTATATTTTATTTTCCTTTTAGTGGTTTTCTTCTCAGTTTAAAGCCTATGGTTATCTCCTCTATTCTTTCATTCAGCCGTATTAATCAAGATTCCATATTCTTATAAATTCTATCACTTACTAGAAATTGGCAACCAACGAATTCATGGTTATGTGAGGATCAAAATAATAGTAGCGGATATATCGGTAGTGGATTTTAAGAAATATCGAATACTGGAATATCGGTGGATATTTTTGACTAAAATATCGGTAATGGAAAATTGACAAAAATGCTTTGGAAGTTCATAGAAATACTGTTGAATTATAAAAAATGCGTAAATATGATATCAGCATGAAAGTGATGTCATTTATAGTTTATCGAAGAACACATGTAATGGTCGTTTAAAGCGAAATGAAGGCAGATGTGAACAATTCGTTGTTTGTGAAAGTTAGCTCTTGATGAAAACGTATTCATACCAAGACATGGTATTTGCAATAATGGAGTTGTAGCTTCGAACATACCACTTTTCAATATGTTATAAAACTATATATAAAACATAGTATAAAACTATTTATTATAAACTACTTTAACACCAACAAACTAGAAACATTAAAAATAAAATAACCATGCCCAACTAATATAATATAATTAATTAACTAAAAATTATATTAGTTAGTAATTTAATTAATTAACTATTATAAACCATTACTAATATGATGATGAACTAAAATAATATTATTTAGATATGTAATTAAAAATGATCTAAATTTTACTTATTTTACATAATTATAATTATTTAATAGTAGGATGTGTAATATCTAAGTTTCAAACATTATATCTACTCTAGGTTTATTATTATCAAATTAAAACTAAAATAAAACTATAGTATAAAACTATTTATTATAAACTACTTCAACACCAAAACAAACTACAAACATTAAAAATAAAAAATAATATTATAACTAATATAATATAATTAATTAACTAAAAATTATATTAGTTAGTAATATAATTAATTAACTAAATATTATATTAGTTACTAATATGTTGAAGTGAACTAAAATAATATTATTTAGATATGTAATTAAAATGATCTAAATTTTTAACATTACCACATAATTATAATTATTTAATAGTAGGATGTGTAGTAATAGGTTTAAAGCAGCATTCATGTCTACTCTATTTCATTATTATCTAAAATTAAACTAAAATCTATTACAGTATGGACTTGTTTATTATATTTATTAACTTAAGATAGAAACTAAATAAAATATTGCTAAAACACAGAAATTAAAATGACAAAACTTTGTAATTCTGCAAAGATCATTTAAATTAGATGAGACAAGAAAAAAATCTTTGAGGGTGATGGGAGGTTGATGGATGGATGAGTCTGTAATGATATTGTATGATTTTAGGGGTATTTATAGAATTTTTTGGAGTCAAAATAGTCGTTGGATTGTCAAAAAACCGTTGTGATTTAATTCTAACCGTTGAATTTGATTTTGGTTCAAATCTGACCGTTGGATCATCATATATCCGTTATAAATTATTAAGATACATTAGATCAAGCTTTAGATTTAAAATCAACGGTTGGATCAAAAATATAGCCGTTGGATTTTAAAAAAAACGCAGAACAAATCTGGACCGTTGGATCAAAAGTAATAAAAAATCTGATTGGCCAGGATTTTCCTGGATTTTTCCGAAAAAATTTGCCGATAAATCGCCGATTTATCGCGATAAGCTCAAATTCTCTAGCAATGATTTCTTCCTCCGTTAACGCGCCTTCAGTAGCGTCGCGCTCACGCCGTTTTCCCGGATAAATCGGAAATTTCAGATTTTCTCCGAAAAATACGCCGATAATCGATTTTTCGATTTACTAGCGAGCAATTTTCCATGCATTTTTCTTTTCGAGGCTCACCGAAAAACGATATTTCGCCGAAAAATCGGCCGAAATATCCGAAATTTTTGTCCATGGTTATAAGTGAAGCTGTGAAGGAAGCTTTGTGGTTGTTAGAGTTGGTTTATGAATAATCCGGTATTTTATGATAATTCTATCCCGATATTTGTGATAATCCGAAGCCGCTGCAGTTAAAGGAAGAATCGAGTTTTTGTAGAAGAACAAAGCATTGACATTAAACACATTTTTATTAAGGAAATGTAGCCAAAAGAGGCTCAGTGAAGTTTCAAAAATTCCAATTGAAGAAAAATCCATCTAATATGATCATAAACCACTACCAAGTAGAAAATTTCTTTTAAAGTTGAATATGACTTGTGATAACGAGAAGGGAGTGTTGAGTGCGATTTATCAAAACTTTGCAAATCAATATGAAATCTCCAATTTAATTCAAGAACAATAAATAAAGAGATAAGGATAGAAAGATCAAACTCAAGAAACATAGAGGTTCGATGCCTTGCACTTTCGTCATACCATCAGCGCTTCAACCGGTGAGAATTTGCTAAGTCTGTCAGTTCAGCAAACTTAACCTTTTACTTGGATTTTGGCTCAAATTGGCACTTTACAAATTCTTCAAGCTATATACACTTGAAGTCTTCTTTAATATCTCTCTAGCTCTCAAGATTGATTAAATACAACTCCAAAGGCACTATTGATGAAGACACAAAAGGAGTGCACTCTAAAAATATGCAAGTGAGAAATGAATACACATAAAAGAATGTAGATTGAGAATTTGTTAAGCAAAGAGAAATAGTGGTTGAGAGAATAAATACAACAAGTCTCATGATAATAAATGATCCCCAAAGCTACAAATATAGAAACTTCGACCAAGCAATTGACTACCAACCAGTCGATAATTGCCAATTAGTGGAAACAATTTCATTGAATGCACTAGACTTTATGGGTTTAATGGGATCTGAGGTTACCATTTATGACCGTTAGACTTGAGCGGGAGTTGAGACCGGTTGAAATTAGGCCGAGTTTTTAGCTCTACACCCGGTTCATTGCTGAAGTTCACGCATCCAACGTTTGAAACACAACTCAATCAAGTTCCCAATCGATCAAATGTTTGGTCTATCGGTTCATAAATTGAAATACAGCCAGCTGCAGGTCGAATGGTCAATGAAATTTGGTGACCACCTTTCGACCAACCAATCGATCGATTCAAACAGGCCATTATTCTAACATGTAGTTTCTTACAAAAATTGTCGTTTGTCCGTTTCAACTCATTTTTACTCCAAATCAGTTTCTAACCCTAAATAAATCTTTTAAGTACACTTTAAACTTCAAATAACTAAGGTTTTATATTATTAAATATGGGTTTTAAAATGTTTTAATCAATTTAAGTCCAAACTTAGTAAAAAAACTCGATGTATGCAAGAATGCAAAGGACCCCAAAATGGTCACTTTTGTTCTAAATCGAATTTCAAACCTTAAATAGAACTTTTAAGCACATTTTAAACTTCAAACACAAACACATTTAAACTGAAACACCTGGGTTTGATGCTCATACTTATCAATGAGGATATTGTGGAATTTTGTGGTGTGGGTGATTGTGGACTATCAATTGATATCAAGGGCAAAGATTGTGGACTAATTGTACTATCAGTACAAAATATTTTGGTTGAAGTGGGGTGAGATTAAAAGATCTAAACTTCCATATAATTAGTGTATCGGATGCTACTATATATATATATGTGTGTGTGTGTGTGTGTGTGTGTGTGTGTGTGTGTGTGTTACTATTTCCGCAAGCGCACGGGTTGTACAAGTAATATATTAGACCAAAAGTCTAGATATCAATCCCAGAGGGAAGGTGTGGTTTTAGCAAGGATTGAATACCCCGACTACTAAAGGAGTCGTTCCATATTTAGTGACCTCGATGACTTAGGAGAATGTTTTGTAATTTAAAATAAGAACATAATAAACAAAACAAAAATAGGGTGTGATAAATGTCCACTCACAAGAGATAGGATAATATCGAGATATAACTCAGAAGAGAGGAAAGATACTAGGGTTAGTTGTCTCCATTGATGCATTTATGGTTTATATTCATTAGCGTTGATTGGTGAGCGTGCACTTTAGCATGTCTGGGAATTTGATATGGTTTGCTGTCTCCCTCGATTTCTCACACCCATTCTGATTCTTAACCCGGTCCATCTAAGTCATGAAACAGGTATTTTTTAAGGCAATGCTTTTCTTAGGAATCCAATCGGTCACCTCTCAGTTCATACAATAGGACTACCCAAACTACCCTCGAATCGATCACCTCTCGGTCCATACAATCCTCACATAATGCTAAGATGGTGCTACTCCTAATGAAATCCATCTAGTACTAGGCATTTCTAATTCCCTATACTTCTTTGATTAGGTTAATTAGTATTTCAATTAACTAATTCATACTTTAAGAGACCCGGGACCAAATTTTAGGGCGCAATCCAAGCGTCACCAAGGATGCCCTAGTATGAGGATCGGAGCCCAACTCTGTGTAAGTTAATTGGTTAAAACCATAACTAATCACAAGAACTACACTAACTAACATCACCACAAGCATGAATTCACAAAATCATCATAAAATATATATAAACCAAGAAACATAAAACTTCCTGATCAGCCACATAGGAAGTTTTAGCTACTCATTACAACCATGGAAATCTATCAAAATCATGTCTATTACATCCATAATAATGAAGAGATGAGAGCAGTGAGAGTTAGAATCTGAAATATGAGATGAAATGCTCAATGAACTCCGAGTTGAATGAGGAGTCCTACAGTTGATGGATTCTTCAATATTACACCAAATCCAAAGTAAAGATGAATAAAATCACAAACCCTAAAGTGATTCAAGAAGAAGAAAGTAGAAAGCCTAAGGAGGGTGTTCTTCCTCAAAATTCGAACCCTAAACAATTCTAAAGATCTACTATTTATATGCCTTGGAAAATGGGCCAACGATGGGCTAAAAATACGAATATTGCTACTCCAGCCTGTCGTTCTTCGCCAAAGCGAAGGCTTCTTCACTGCGGTGAAGGCTTCTTCCCCGTGGCGAAGCCACATGTCATCCTCGATATATGCTTTCTTTGTCGCAGCGAAGGGTATGTTTGTTGCGGCGAACATCTTCTGATGGCGGTATCGCCGATTGCGGCGAACATCTTCCTTCTGACGAACATCTTCGTTGTGGTGAGACAGGCTGTGTTTTCTTGACTTGAGCTTCGCGGTGGAAAAGCACTCCTTCACGTTGGTGAACCGCTTCACCTTGGCGAGCAACCTGCTGTAGATCAGCAACTTTCTCTTCATTTGATTTCTTCCATCACTTTGCTTGATTTTCCTTCTAATCCTGCAAAACATAAGCAAATGGGGGATTAGAGCTTTCTTATAAGATATTGGTGCGAATCTAGCTTTTATGTTGCATAAAACGCATCAAAATCATACTATAAATGCTAACAAGATTCACACCTATCAATATACACAACAAAGTAGATAAGCAGTGATTAGTGTAATAGTTATAAATGTATTCTTACCTAAAATAAGGTGTACAACAACTATTATTTCATGGAAAGATCTTCAAGGAGAATGGCATTCATCCATTTACTCAAATTTTGTTAATACTCGAGTTTTAAAAAAAAATTCAATTTAGACACAAAAACCGAGTTAGGAAGAATGTGCATGTAAATGATATACCCTAAATTGCACCAATGCATTCATCTTCCATAGATTTCTAAGTTTACAAAATCTTCACTTGATGTTTGAGCTTGGAGTCTTAATTACTTGCCATTTTGGATTTGAAATCTTAGTTCTTTAATTTGAGTGAACTTGACTTACAAGAACTTGATCAAATACACCATTGTTTTCTTAAGCTTGGAATATTTTCATTTGATGCTTGATCAATTTCAATTTATCACTCAACTCAATGTTAACCATTAGTAATCAATTATATTTGTTTGTTATCATCAAAACCTCAATTAGAAGTATCCTTGAGCCAACATTTTCATTGCTTAGAGTTGGTCGGGATGAAGTCCGATTGAACTTGAGGAGGGCCAATGGTGGAAACCATCAAGACTTAAGTAATTGAACCAAGGTGGAGAATTTGTTGATCCCATTATAAGTAATTAAACTTTAAAGTTGTTAACAAATCTCGTTAATTCTGTTTTACAAGTTCTTTGTGATTTAAAAAAAAAACATGTATAAAATGGAAAACAGAGCAAGAGGCCTTGGGGTTTTTCCTAGTGGAAATTGATCTCGTACTTTGAGAGAGCAATTTGACCCAAAAAGGCAGAATAAAATTGACTTCCAGTTTTCTATTACTTTTCTTTGTGAAAGGTTCTAGTTTTTTAGTGAATTGAGTTCATCTGGAAAGCCTGATTTACCAACAATATTTTTCTTATTTTAATAAATATAAAACTATTTTAAAATTCAGTTGACAAGAAATCTAACAGTAATTTTGGTTCTTCATTTCCAAACTCAGGAGAGATTTAGTTTGTGAGACTTGAAGAGACTTGCTTTATAATCATGGCAGACAAAGACTTTAGCAGGAAGGAAGAAACAATGTTCCTTCAGATTTCCTGTACATACATATTGTGATTAGGGTAAGTGAAGTACTTGCAAACTTGCAGGGAAACTGCTTGTATTCTCTCTCTCTCTCCCTCAGCCTCTGCCATCTCCATGCTGATAGGGAGTATTTACATGGTAGGATTGCTGGTATTGCAGTCATGTGTGGTCAATTTTGCCATTAATTCTCCCTCAAACTACACTGATCTCAGAGCTCTCCTTGCCTTCAGTCTGAAATCCGTGATCAAACAATGTCTTGAGGGAGTAACTGGACCAGGCCGAAAACTGCAACTGGATTGGTGTGCTTTGTAGCCGTAGAGACAGCAGAGTGGTGATATTGAGCCTGCAGACCTTGACTCTCCCACGGCACCATTCTCCTCATGTTAGTAACCTTTCCTTCCTTGTTCGGCAGTCCTCTCCAACGAAAGCAGTTTCCACCGAAAGCCGTTTGGTGCGGAAATAGGCCGTCTGAGTCAGTTGAGAGGACTTATAGTCGAACGCAACAAGCTGGAAGGAGAGATTCCTCCAAATATACAACACTGCCAAAAAGAAGCTCAGAGTCATCTCTCTTAATTCAATGAGCTCACAGGGTCCTTCCAACTGTAGTTCAACAGCTACTCCTCACTTGGTACCTTATTTCTTGGAGAGAACAACTTTACAGGTACTATTTCAGCTGCTTTTGGGAAACTGTTAGGCTCCATTTGGAACCTGAAAGTACTAATTAAGGAAAGAAAAAGAACACTAAGGAAAATTATTTTCTTTTCACCATGGAAAATATAAATAAAAATCGAATATAATCAAAATTTCTCCCAATTTTACATATTTTAAAATTTGTTAATCCTTGTATAATAGAAATAAACAAAGCAAAGTGAGTTTAAATGAACATATAAGATAATTTATAAAGTTTAAAACCTATTTTTTGTTTTCCCAACTTCTGCTGCTAGGCGCCTTGTTTAGTAGGTAGAAAATTTTACTGTTTTACTACATTGAGCTTTTTAAAAATAAAGGAAAACAAGTTAGATTCTGATAATTAGATAAAAGCAAATTTGAAAGCAAGAAAATAGATTAGCCATTTGGCATTTATATATGAATCGGCTAACTTTATCTTTGTTTTTGTATTTTTAATTAAATCGAAAACAAGAGATTTATTTTCAACATTTTATAACTTCATTTCAAGAAAATGTTTACAGCAGTTTTCTTATTCTTTATTTCAATCAAAATTAGTCTGAAAGCGTATTTTAAAATGAAAATTAAAGATTAGAATATCTGTTGAAAATTTTAAATGAATTTTGGATAAATTGAAAATTTTAAGTGGCTCATAGTAATAAATTTTCCTCTTTATTTTCTTTCCTTATCTTTAGGTTCGACATGGCAGGAAGTTGGGTATTTCCGAATTTTGTTGACCCAATAAAAAGCCGTGGATCAATGGTGGTAGTGAATCTCATAGCCCCCCTCTGACCCATTTGGGGTGCAGGGGTGGAGCTCCTGCAGTGTCCAAGCCTGTTTAAATTTGACCAAACCTATAAATATGTATGGTTTTTACAGGTTTTCGGTTATACATAAATTAATAGCTACAATCCTCCAATCTTAGTGTTCAGTTTTTGGAATAGTGGATTTCTCCTCCTCTGCCAATGGTTTTTTCCCTTTTCATGGTTTCCACCTAAATTGTGTTTCTTACCTATTTACAGGTACCATTCCAGCTTCTTTGGGAAACATTTCAAAGTTAGGATGGCTTGGTCTTAGTGAAAACCACCTCCATGGAAGCATTCCATATGAGATAGGAAATCTTCTGAATTTGCAAGCAATTTTCTTTGGCCAAAACAACCTTATTGGATCAATACCCCCCTCTATTTTCAATATCTCCTCCTTGACAAATATTTTCTTATCATACAATTTCTTTCTGGAACTCTTCCATCAAGTCTTGGTCTTTGGCTTCAAATCTTCAGCAACTCCTCACTTAGAAACAAATCAGATCACTGAAACATCCCTCCATATTTGTCAAATTGCTCTCAGCTCACAGAGTTGATACTAATGAAACCAATTTACTGGATGATTCCACAAGTCTAGGCTACCTACAGCACCTCAAATACTTGTACAAGAATAAACTAACAAGTCAATCCCAAGGAAATCGGTCTCTTGAGAAGTTTGAATCTGCTCCTGTTGAGAAAACAA
This sequence comes from Tetrastigma voinierianum, assembly GCA_016808115.1. Taxonomy (NCBI): domain Eukaryota; kingdom Viridiplantae; phylum Streptophyta; class Magnoliopsida; order Vitales; family Vitaceae; genus Tetrastigma; species Tetrastigma voinierianum. The sequence continues at coordinate 137,880 of JAEQBH010002031.1, read as the reverse complement.
TCTGGTTGGGAAGCGTTCCATCAACAATCCAAGGGATTGAGAAAGCCTGCAGAGGTTGTTTCTTGGTGGAAACCAGCTTGAACAAACTATTCCTAGTGAGATTTGCCTCTTGAGTAACTTGGGGGAAATAGACCTTGGATATAATAATCTATCAGGATCTATTCCAAGTTGCATAGGAAATCTTAGTTATTTACAAAAATTGATCCTAAGTTCCAATTTTCTATCCTCCTCGATTCCGCCAACCTTATGGAGCCTTCAAAATCTCTTGTTCTTGGACTTCTCCGATAATTCACTGAGTGGAAGCCTTGATACAAACATGAGAGCATTAAAGATGTTGGAAACCATGGACTTATCTTGGAACAAAATCTCAGGTAAGATTCCAGCCACTTTTGGGGCCTTCCAAAGCCTACATTCTCTTAATCTATCAAGAAACTCATTCTGGGGGTTTATTCCTCAATCACTTGGTGAAATGGTAGCACTGGATTACATGGATCTTTCCCACAACAATCTTTCTGGATCGATACCGAAATCTCTTGTAGCACTCTCACATCTGCAGTACTTGAATTTGTCTTTCAATAAGCTGTCTGGGGAAATTCCAAGTGAAGGGCCCTTTGGAAACTTTACAGCAGCATCTTTCATGGAGAATGAAGCACTTTGTGGGCAGAAAATCTTTCAAGTCCCACCTTGCAGAACTGATCACAACACCAAAAAATCCAAAAAAACTAGATTTATTTTGAAAGTTGTTCTTCCAGTCATTGTATCAGTACTGTCAATTCTTATAGCTCTCATTCTCATCATAATGATGAATATCAAAAGAGGAATGTTTCAGCACTGAATCTAGTTGATGTATTAGTACCTCTGTGAAGCATAAAATGATTTCCATATCAAGAGCTTCGCCGCATACAAATGATTTCTCTGAATCAACATCACTTGGAGTAAGGAAGCTTTGGTTCTGTCTTTAAAGGAGTACTTTTTGATGGGACAACTGTTGCTGTTAAAGTTCTAAATTTACAATTTGAGGGTGCTTTCAAGAGTTTTGATGCAGAATGTAAAGTTCTCGCAAGGGTTCGACACAGGAATCTCGTCAAAGTCATAACTTCATGTTCCAATCCTGAGCTAAGAGCTCTGGTTTTGCACATTTTTTATGCCTAATGGAAGCCTTGAGAATGGTTATTATTCTCACAACTACTGCCTAAATCTCCTCCAAAGAGTGAGCATCATGGTGGATGTTGCTTTAGCTTTGGAATATCTTCACCATGGTCAATCAGAGCCTGTAGTTCACTGTGATTTGAAGCCAAGTAATGTCCTCTTGGATGATGAGATGATTGCTCATGTTGGCGATTGCGGCCTTGCCAAGATTTTGGTACAGAACACGACTGCAACACAGACCAAGACTCTAGGTACCATCGGCTATATCCTTGCAGGGTAAAGATTACAGTTTATTTTTTTGCCAATGCTGAATATAATTTTTTTCAGCTTAATACTAAATAGTACTTAATAGCATTAAGTATTAAGTTGTTTGCATTGGGTAGTGAGTGTTGTTAGCTCTCCTCCTCATTGGGCAAAGGTGTTTCTTGTTTTGGAAAATGACTTTTTTCTGAATAGAAAAAGTCAAATATTTTGGCTTTTCTATTCATAATTTTTTTTAGAAATTTTAGTAATAAGTCATGAAAAAGTTAAAAAACAAACGGGCTAACTTTCAACAAAAATTCAAAAAACAAACGGCACCTTAGACCTTGGAAAGATTATGGCACCAGAATCATCTCATTATGCTTTGTTTCTCAAAATTATTGTTGTTTTTCTTTACAGAGTATGGATCAGAAGGAAGGGTGTCCATAAGAGGTGATATTTACAGTTTTGGAGTGATGTTGTTGGAAATGTTTACAAGAAAGAAACCCACTGATGATATGTTTGTTGGAGAATTGAGCTTGAGGAAATGGGTTATGGCTTCAATTCCAGAAAAAATAATGGAAATCATAGATGGGAATCTACTAAGAACTGGAGATGGAAGAGATGTGATTGCAGCAGAAGATGTCCTTTTGGCAATAATGGAACTAGGGTTGGAGTGCAGCAGAGAATTTCCAGAGGAGAGGATTGTCATAAAAGAAGTTGTGGTCAAGCTCAACAAGATCAAATTAAATCTATCTTGAAGTTGCTCAATCAATTACTTGAGTTTTTTTTTTTTTGATGTAGTATTACTATTTAGATTTCTTGTCATCAATTTACATGTTCTTCTCAAGTTTATAGAATTTAGATTTAATATGAATATCATGTTTTTAACATCATGTCTCACGTGCAATCCCATACCATCACGTGGAGGTCAAATAAATCAAGAAAGTCTTGTAAACTTTCAAATCGATAAATAAAGAATAAATTGCAAAGAGGTAGCTAAAACCTAGAACATCTGCTAAATCAAAATTACGTCTGTATTAAACAACTTGACTCTCTTAAAAGCTCGAGCTTTGTAGGATTTGAATTTAATATAAATATCATGCCTTTAACAATATTCAATGTGAAGGATGGTATTTTTTTAATTTTTTCTTTTAAGATTTTTGGATACATTTTCTTACATTCTTCACGAAAAATCAAGGGAATTTGGAATTTCCTTCCCATCTTTTTTTCCCCATCTTTATTATTTATGGGATGTGTAGACAAAACTAACACCTAATTCATTGATGATACATTTTTCCACAAAGGAAAATTTATCATCAAATACCCACTATGTATAGATATAAAAAGTTATCCACCCAATCATTAGTAGATAGGTAAGAAAGCATAAATCAGCAAAAGAAATTCCACAAAATGAAGAGAAATTTTCCACAAAACTATTACCTAATTCATTGATGATACATTTTCCACAAGAAGAATTTATCATCAAATACTACCTATATATATATATATATATATATATATATATATATATATATATATATATATAGATATATATAAAGTTATCCCACTAATCATTAGTCAAGATAGGTAAGAAAGCATAAATCAACAAAAGAAATTCCAAAATGAAGAAAAATTTCCACAAAACTAATACCTAATTCATTGATGATGCATTTTCCTGAAAATTTATCATCAAATACCCACTATACAAGAAGGAAATTTATCATCAAGTACCCTATATATATATATATATATATATATATATAAAAGTTATCACCCAATCATTAGTCAAGATAGGTAAGAAAGCATAAATCAACAAAAAGAAATTCCACAAAATGAAGAAAAAATTTCCACAAAACTAATACCTAATTCATTGATGATGCATTTTTCCACAAAGGAAAATTTATCATCAAATACCTATATATATATATATATATATATATATATATATATATATATATATATATATTCTTTATATGACTACATTTTCCCTCCAAATCACTTGAAATTTTAACATGGTGTTGAATGCAGTGCAATGATATGAGGAGAAATCACGACACTTTCAAGGAAATTCTTAAATTCATATACCTCTAAAAATTTGGTAAACGAGAGTCCCAATCTATGTAAGGCTGAGGGAATTCGATTTACGGGAAAAATGGTAAAATCGTAATTTAGATTACAAAGTTGTTAATTCAGTTTAAAAATCTGTAATTTATTCTCTAGATCTCGGATGATGAAGCAGTTTCACCGTTGGAATCGTCTCTACATGAGAAATCTAACTAGTATCATAAATTTAGTGGTCAGAGATAGTGTTCGAGATTTGCAGTTTCGTCGATTTGAGGTCTTAGTAAAGCAGATTTCGATCTGACAGAGTCATTATAACAAGTACTCATGTGCCATAAGTGGTATGAGTGAAATGAGGAAAATGGGTGAGTGGTAGAGCCAAGATGTAAAGAAACTAGGAAAGAGAATGAAATTGGCATTATGGAATTTGAAATAAGTCATTACAAGACAAAAATTTGAATAGCGACTTGTCTTCTCCTACATTTTAAAGAACAAAAAAACGTGAAAAACCAGAGAGGCCTTCCAGTAGCCATTTTTTTGAAATTCTTTTTAGAGAGAGGCGAAACCTGCAAAATACGAGGCGGAGATCGTCGTCGGCGATCTTCGGAATGAAGGAGAAGCTGGCTGCGGGGATAGAGCCCGGCGTGGGTCATAGGATTTAGGGGTTCCTCGAACTCCGAGAGAGTGGGGTTCTCTGCGAGTTTATTCTGTTTTAAGTTTCTTGAATGTTTGAGTTGAATGAGGCGAGTGAGGACCGTGCGATCCAGTCCCAAAACTTGGGACCGAATTGTCTAATTTTTTAAACCAAAATGGAGCGACCGTGGCGCTCCACCCAGGCTGTTTAGTTGATTTAATTGTGCTTTTGTAATAAATCATGTAATGGGTTGGATGAGGCCGGGAATGGCGTGGTGCGAGTTCGCTACAAGTGAGCAGGTGATTTTCTGTGATTTTCGGGAATGTGCTTAGGGGACTTTCACTATTCGACGATCTTCTAAAATATATTTTTGTGAAAAAATGTGTGTTTGGTGGTGATTTAGAATTAAATTACTTTCGTGTTTGATCATTAGCCCAGTGGCTTCAATTTTGATGTATAAATTAATTAATTTACATGACATGATTGTGTGGTCAAATTTTTGTAAATAACACTGCATGTTTATATATTTACACGTGAATTGAAGCGTATTGGAATTGGCATACATGCATTCGTATCTTATTTGGAACACCCCAGAACATAGGAGTGAGTGCATGAGATGAGTCTGAGAAAAGCGGTTCGGAGGATTTGTCTAAAAATATTAATTACTTCGGAGGAGTGGTAAATTAAGAAATATCAATCGTCGGAGCGGCCCAATTGATATTCATGGAGGTAGATCCAGCGAAACAAATAATATATCAATCGTCGGACGGCCTGATTGATATATATACATCGGAGGGTTGTCCGCGAACAAACCAAAATGAGAATTCTCATCGAGGCTTAGGCGAGTGTGAGAGTAGTGAGGACTCCCCGGGATACGGAGTTGGTCATGTAAACATTCAGAGTAGGATCGTCGTTCCTGGCTGAATGTGTATTTAATTTGGAGCATTCTGGCTGCGACACAGGTGTGGTCGAGTAGCCAGCAGAATGGTCTACTCTTGACATTGCTTCCTTTGTCGAGGATAATATCTTACAGTACGGGGGCGTGCGAGGACGGCTAGATCCTAAAGACGAGGATTAGAAGAAGGCTGGGTTGTGGCTTTGATGTATACATGTATTCGAGACTATTTAGTTTAAATGTATGTATTGTATAAAGTATAAACATATTAACTCTTGCCTTAACTAATGGGTATATAGTTGGATTCATAGTTGGCATGTATATTGGTATTTATGCCTTGAGTAAAGTAATATTGGATATATTGGATTATATTAATTTGTTTGGGATATAGAAGTTTATGCGAGGTTACGTATTTGGGTAGAGCTCCCATTACAAAGGAGATACGCCGATTTTTCGTGAAAAATGTCGGGTCTGCGACATTCCACGATATTAAATGGGTTGTGGGTAGTCAACGGACCATTTGGTTTGGGCGTCACGAAGCAGTATTAGAGCTTAAGGTATCTGTGAATACCTAGAGCTAGGGTTAGGGTATCCATCACCACTAGGTGTGGTTCGATGTCAGTGTAGGCATGAGATTACCTAAAAATCGGTTAAACTATGGACACTACATGTGCACGTGTTTTGTGTGATTTGATGAAATGTTATGTGAATATTTGATGAATGGTATATATACCATGTCATGTTATGTGAATGTTGTGTGCTTAGGAAAAAAAAAAATAGCACCTAGGTGTAGTGGAAAGTTTTGGAAAATTTTTACAGTGTACAAAACTGGAACAAAAATGAGAAAGAATAAATTTTATAAATTTGGCTTTGGCTATTAGAGTGATAGAAGGAAAAATAATTTTTCTAAGTTAGAAGAAAATCGGGGAAAATAAATTTTTATAAATTTATTTGAGTATGGAGAAAAATGAAAAAATGTATAAATAATTTTTTTCAAAATTTTCCGATGGCTGGAACAGGAAATGAAAAAAAAAATTTGGGCGAAGCACGAAATGGGCTCGCCCGTTTGAGCCTTGGTGGGCACGGGCGGCGCGTGCGGGCGCGGGCGACGCGTGGCGCGGCGAGCGGACTACGCGGGCGCGGCGGAGTGGCCCGCGACAAGGGCTCGGGCGCGCGACGGGGCAGCGGCCAGCGTGGCGGCGTCTTGGCGCGGCCGAGGCGTCTTTGTGGCCGGTCCCGGTGAGTGTGCACTCGGTGCACTCAGCCTGTTTTTGGCTCGATTTGACTCGGTATCTTTCCGGAGTCAGATTTTTGGACATTGTTCGTGAACCCGGTTCATGAACACTATTCATAACAAAAAAATTTCAAAAAAAAAAATTTATTAAATTAAAAAAAAAACTAATAAAATTAGACAAAATTTACCAAAAAATAAAATTTTCTAAAATTGAGGGTTTAGAAATAAAATTTTTTGTTAGAAAACAATAATTTAAATGCAAAATTGATTACCTTGTACTATCTGTAAATGCAAGGACAATGTGTCCTAGCGATTTATGTATCTGGCTTTGATTTATGTGTATGATTAATTAATACCGAGGAACGTGTTTATGCCTTTACTAGAATCTTGTTTGGGATTCTGTGTCATATTAATTGTAGATGGCTAGTAGGACGGGGCGTAGAGGACGTCCACGGGGCCTTGTTGAGGTACCACCAACATTTGACCCCGGCCAGTAGGTATTTAATCCGCAGGCCCTTCTTGTTTGTAGGTGTTCGGCGAATTTCTTGCTCCTTTATGCTGTGGTATAGCGGTGATCAAGGAGATCCTATTAACCTCCAGGAGGTTTGAAGCATCATCCTCCGACATTCACAAGGGGAGGAGACCCGATGGTGGCAGACCATTGGTTAATGTAGATTTAGAAAGTGTTAGATGCCATGGAGATTACCTCGTATGACAGGATTAGACATTCGTTCGTACTAAAGGTGAGAACCATATGGTGGAAATGGGCAAGGACCTCTAGAGATTCTCAGAGAAGATGACATGGCCATAATTTCGAGGCTGTTCATGAGTGCATTGCTCCAAGACTACGAGGCATCACGAAGGCTCGAGGAGTTCCTAGAGCTAAAGCTGAGCGACGGCGCGGTGGACTCGTGGCTAGATTCAGGAGTTCGCCCGAATTGCTGAAATGATTACATAATATAGACATGGCGAGGTTGGGAGATTTGAGAATGGGCTGGGATTGTCCAGTTCGGGCGGGGTGTAGGAAGGCCCTCACACAGGGATAATGGACTCCATGGTTGGAGACTGACCGACCATAGAGAGAGAGTTGGGCTTAGGGGTTGAGACCTTGAAGGAGCCTTGTAGTAGGTTCTCCCCTGAGGTTGGGGCAGAATAGGGATGATATGTCGGGTTTACGAGTTGGAGATCTGGGGACTCTACTCACTGGTGGACACAGGGGATCATGGACATGTTCGATGTCATCTACGGGGATGGATTGGTTGACGACTTACGGAGGTCGATTGCTCCCGATTGTGGCGTATTAGGAGAGTTCAGCCTATCGCGGGGCAGTGCTCGTGGTATTTCGGGGGCAGGCATGACATTTGCCCCAGAGATAGTATATGGGTTAAAGGTGTCGGGGACATTTAGGCCCAGTTGGCTAGTGAGCCTTAACCTGAGAAGGACGGGGAGAGACCCGGACCAAGATGCACCTCAGTGGTGTGCGAGTATGTGAATGTTTTCGGATGAGGCTCTTGGGTCATGGCGTCGGGATGTAGGCACATTGAGATTGCACCACAGTGCTTCGCGTACTCTATGACTCCATGGGATGGCGGATTGAGTTACGAGACTCGAGTCTAGTTACGAGGCTATTGATGAGGTTCAATTAGGCAGGAGCACTTCACCATGGGGCGGCTCCCGATCTGTTTGCAAGAAGAAGGACAAGACCCTTATTTGTGCGTGATTATCGCGAGTTGAAACGAAGGGTTGATCAGGTAGTACCATTCACAGAGATCGATGATTTGTTTGTCGGTTGAAGAGGCCTTGAGTCTACTCGAATAGATCTTGCCTTTGGTTACTGCCATCGGTTATGCGCCAGGATCGAGTAGTCGCGATTAAACACTAAAGGTGAGATTTTGGGACACGTGGTGTCGACATCGGGAGTGTCGGTCGACCCGGAGAAGGTCGGCGGTGATGAGTTGGAAGGGCGAAGTGTCGATCTTGAATCGATAGTTTCTTGGGATTAATTTGGGTATTATAAGATTCATTGAGGATTTCTCGGGATAAGCGGCACATGACTAGGTTGTTGGAAGGAGGTCAAGTTTGATTGGGATGACGATGCGAAGGGCGTTCGAGTTGAAGGAGACTTGCCGGCTCCCATCGCAGTAGTTCGGGACGGGGACGAGGGTACCGCAAGTGTGTTATGATGCACTCGAGGGGCCGGATTAGGATGTGTGTTTTAATGTAGTCGGGAGGGTAGTAACATGGTTCTCGTCAGTTGAAGAATCACGACGGGAATTACCCGCCCACGACCGCTGGAGTTGGCGTAGTAGTCTTCGCCTTGAAGATTTGGGCGCCTTGTTATCGAGAGAGTTCGAGGTGTACTCGGACTATAAAGAGTCGAGTATATTTTCACGTAAGCAGGGACCTCCATGTGAGATAGCGCAAATGGATGGAGTTCCTAGAGGATTATGATTTCACTTTGCATTACCATCCGGTAAAGGCGATGTAAGTGAAGCCCGATACACTGATCAGGAAATCCCGCGAAAGGCGTTGGCTAATGCATAAGCACCGGAGTGGCGGATGCTTTCCGAGCGTAGGGCGGTTTGGGCGCTCTGATACGGCGACGAGGTACTGGGGAGTTTAGTGGCTACACCGCGTCTGTTGAAGCGAGTGATTGAGTCGGTGGCGGGCGAGTTGGTGTCCGCCGGATCGATGCGATTCGGTCACGAGGTGGCGAAAGGGGCTGGACGTTCACGAGGAGATGTTGATCTTCGATATGAGGCGGAATGCCAGGTGGTTCCCGGTTGGCCGATTTGAGGAGATTCTCGGAGTTTCACTACTCTCGATTTGCGCGTATCCAGTGGCGAAGATGTACTAGGATCTTCGTCGTTAGTATTATTGGGCGAGATGAAGGTACGTAGGGGACTTTGTGCGACGATGTCTCCGCTGTGTCGTGGTTGGTGACACTGCCAGCCCGGCGGGGCTACTTGACCGTGAAGGTGGCTAAGTGGAAGTGAATTGCGTCGATGGACTTTGTGATGCTTGCCACGGGCGCGCGAGGCGCCAGCCAGCGATGTGGGCGATAAGTGGACCGGCTCATGAGTAGGCACATTTTCTAGCGTGCGGATGGCCTTCGCCTTGGAGAGATTTTGCGGTTGTATATTCGAGAGATAATTCGGCTACATGGAGTACCGGTATCCATAGTATCGGATAGGGACCCAAGGTTTACAGGCGCACTTTTGGGAAGAGCTTCCGGAATGCTGTACGGGCCACGCTGGGCGGCCATGAGTGCAGCGTTCACCCTCGGAGCCGGATGGTCGGTCCCGGGAGGACTATATAGATATTAGAGACATGCTACGAGCATGCGTACTGGATCATAAAGGCTGATTGGGAGGAGCATTTGCCCTTAGTGGGTCACGCTACAACAGCAATTATCAGGCGAATATACGGATGCTTTCCTATGAGGCCTTTATTATGGGAGGCCGTACGGAGTCACCATTATCATTTGGATGAGGTTGGGAGAGGCTCCGTCGGCCCGGTCACGGTTGATTAGGAACACCTCCGGAAGGTGAGCTTGATACGTGACGTCTTCTCATGGCTTAGAGCGGCGAGAAGAGCTATGAGGATGTGCGACGTCGACGCGAGTTCGAGGTTGGGGATCCGCGTCTTCTTGAAGGTGATGCCTAAGAGGGTAGTGAGGTTGTGGCGTGGAAGCTATCGCGGGTTCATTAGACCCGCCGAGATGTCTCAAAAGGTAGCACCGTTACGTGTCCGGTTAGCATTACCGCCCAGCATGTCAGGTGTCCGCGAGGTGTTTCACGTCTCCATGCTCCAGAAACCGCCAGGTCGACTCATGTGGTGGATTGAGGACGGTGAGGTTGGCCACGGATGGGACCTTCGGAGGGACCGGTGGTGCATTGTTGATAGCGTGATCGAGGTTTGCGGCGCAAGACCGTGAGGCTAGTGAGGGTACTATGGAGCACTATGGAGTGGGAGGAGTCACGTGGGAGCGGAAGGACACGATGCGGGCTTTATCCTGCTTGTTAGGGATGAAGGTATAGCAGTTTAGTCGTTTAAGATTTAAATGACTGTTTACATCATGTGGTAGAATGCCACGTTGCATGCATGTGATTGAAATTGTAATTGTCCGAGTTGGGGATGAAATTCCTTTTTTGAGGAGGAAGAATGTAAGACCGAAAAATTCCAATTCTGGAAAAAGGAGTAAAATAAGTAATTTTGAATTGCAGAGATTTAATTTAATTTCGATTAAAAATCAGTAATTTTATTCTCTAGATCTCGGATATTAAAAGCAGTTTCACCGTTGGAGTCGTCTCGTGAAATCTAGCTAGCATGTAAAATTTAGTTAAGATTAGGGACGGTCGGAATTTACCTTCAGTGTCGCGTTTGGTGCCGTAAGCAATTTCGATGCGATAGTCACATATAACAAATGCTTTCGTATGTATAAGTGGTATGAGTAGAAATGAGGAAAATAGGCGTAGAGGTAGACCGAATGTGGCCCAGGAAAAGATGGACAAAATTGGCATTATGGAATTTAAAATAAGTCACTACAAGACAAAATTTTGAATAGCGACTTGTCTTCTCCTACATTTTAAAGAACAAAAAAACGTGAAAAACCAGAGAAGCCTTCCAGTAGCCATTTTTTTGAAATTCTTTTTAGAGAGAGTCACTTCTACTCTAAGAAATACCGAGGCGATCAAGTAGTCGATGATCTTCGGGGACAAGAAGGAGGAGGGGCTGGCTCTCTGTGAGCGAACCGGCGTGGTGCGGTTGGGAGTTTGCCAAACTCAGGGTGAAGGTTCACTGCGAGTTTTATTCCCGTTTTAAGTGTTTCTGAATGTTTGAGTTGAATGAGGCTGAAGTGAGGGTGTACGTCGATCCAACTTGGACCGAATTGATATAATTTTTTTAAACCAAAATGGGCGACCAGTGTGTAAGAACTGTTTGGGTTATTATGGCACTTGTAATAAATGCGCATAATGGGTTGGATGAGGCGGGAATGGCCGTGGTGCTTGAGTTCACTAAGTGACAGATGATTTTAATGATTTTAGAAAGGGAGATAGTGACTTATAGGGTTTCACTATTCAAACGTTCTAAAATATATTTTTGTGAAATGTGTGTTTGATCGAGTGATTTAAATTAAAATTCTTCAAGTGTTTGATCGTTAAATAAGTGAGCTAATTTTTGATGTATAAGTAATTGTTTTCCAAACATGATTATTAATGAATTAAATTTTGTAAATATATGTATGTTTATATATTTACCCATAAGATAAGTATTAGGTGGCATACATGCATTCATATGCCTTTGGAACACCCTAGGACTATAGGAATGAGTCGTGAGATGGAGTCACAGAAAGGAAAGCAGAGTTCGGAGGAACATTAAAATATTAAATATCGGAGGATGGTCAAATTAAAAATATCAATGTTCGGATGACCCGATTGATATTCTGTGGATGATCATGAGCAAATATATCGATCGTCGGAAGCGGCTGATTGAGTATATACATGAGGAGGGTTATCTGAGCAAGAGCAAAAATAGAAATTCTCGTACGAGGCTTGGGCGAGATGTGAGGAGTCGGTGAGGACTCGGGATGCGAGTTAGTCATGTAAACATTCAAGTAGGATGCGTGCATTTGCTTGAATGTGTGTTTAATTTGGAATATTGCACTGCACTTAGGTGGTGAGTGGTACGCAGGGCGATTCCACTGCGAGCATTAGCTCACTGTGGGGATAATGCTGCAGTGCAGGGGCGTGCGGAATGGCTCGTCCTAGAGACGAGTTAGAAGAAAGCGGGTTGTGGCTTTGATGTATACATGTGTCGAACTATTTAAGTTTAATGTATGTATTGTATAAAGTATAAAGCATATTAACTCTTTGTAACTATTGGGTATATAGTTGAATTCATAGTTGGCATGTATATTGGTGTTGTTTATGTGATGGCCGTATTGGATATATTGGATTATATTGGACTGTTTGGGATAAGGTTATCACGGAGTTCTGTATTTGGGTAGAGCTCCGTACCAGAAGGCTACATGGGTGTTAAGTGAAAAATGTCGGGTCACCCAGGCATTCATGATGTAGCGGGTTGTGGGTAGTCAACGGACCCGGTTTGAAGTCTAATCTAACTCATTTTGGGCTAGCCTATTCGGGCTGTGGGCCAAAACGAGCTAGATTAATCTAGTCCATTTCTATTCTGACTAATTTTCGATCAACCCAACCAGTTCATACGGGTTTCGGGTCAAAACGGGGCTAAAACAGGCCAAAACCTTAAAAAATACTAAAAAAATTAATTTTACAAATTTATACATAAATAAACAAATAATGTTATAACACTATTATAACCAAAGTACCAAACTAACTAGCTAAAATAGTACCAAAACAATAAAGTAACAACTTAATATATATCGAAAAACAACTTCAAGTATCAAAATGAAATCTTATATGTTTCTAATCTTCATCTTCTTAAATGCTCATCTTACGTATGCTTGTAATAATAACATGTGATTTTGTTAAAAATATGTATATGCTCAATGGTGTTGATTTATCATCATCTATTAATTAATTTAGAATGTTAACAACATAAATTTCATTTATGTTTAGAATAAAAAAATATTTTTTCCAAAAATGTATCTCAACCGTATAATAATGAAATATCATATTTGTTTAAAAAATCATTTTGTTAAAAGATATAATGATATTAGGGAAAAAAATTAGTATATATTTTTGTTAATTATTTTAAATAACATTATTTTTTAGCTAACACTAGTTTAGAAGTAATAAAATTATTTAAAATATATTGATAATTTAGTTATTAAATTTAATTTAATTTATAAACTAGTACAAACTTTATTTTATCAAAAAAATGTGATTGAATAAAATTGAAAGGATAATAAAAATATGAAATTGTAAATATTTAAATAAGTTAATGAGATAATAAAAATGTTTAATATTAAAAATGTAATTTATTTAATTCCAAATGCATTATTAAAATTTTCATACAAAGATTTTTTAAATATTAAATTATCATATAAGTATATTAAAAGATACATTTAGAAATTGAAAAATAAAATAGTTAAAACAACAAAAATTTAATATATTAATCATATATTATAATTGTGTATTTTTAAAAAACTCCTATGTTAGAGATAGCCAAAGTATCAAATTTTATAGATGAATCATTGTTGAATCTCAATTAATAAGCTGAATTACTTAAAAAAATTAAATAAAAATTTCGAACAAATCGGGTTAACCTGGGCCAAACCCACATAGGTCATGGGCTAAAACGAGTCAAGCCAAATTAGCCCGATTTTATTCGAGACTTAAATTTTATAACTCAATACTTTAAAAATTCGGGTTAAAGTGACTGGTTTATCAGACTCGACCCATATTGAGAGCTCTACTTACCTCCCTCTCCAACCATGGAAACCTTAGAGCATCAAATCAGTAACATTCTAGGAATACTATCAAAGTCAGGTTGTTATCTCATAGTCAACAACATTGTGTTCAATGAAATAAAGAAACTTGTAGTTGTCTTTGGTTCCTGAAAAGTACCAATCAAAGAAAAATAACTTTTTTATGTTTGGTTGTCTAATCAAAAATAAAAAAATTAATAATTACTCATAATAAAATTACTTAAAGCATATATTTTAAATTATTTAATGAGTTAAAATAAATAAGAAAGAAAAATGAATTCCCACTTATATGCAACTTTTCCAAAGTCTACATCTCTTGTCAAAAGAAGTAGGAAGTGAGTTAGGGTAATACGATTGACGTGGCAAATTTATCTCGGGATCGAGTTCTTGCCCATGACGTTCTAAGTGGCCTAAACTTGTGGTTCAAAGGCTACTAGAAATTAGTTATTATGTGATTATGCTATTCATCCCATAAACAATAATTCTAATCGCGAAAAATAATTTACAACTAAAAAATGTTAGTTCTGAAATGCGATGCAGCAGTATGTCGAGTCAAGAATGTTTTTATGACCATTCATTATTGACTTTATCGTTGATAATTTGTTCGCGATTGATGATATTAATTAGCTAATATATATTTCTCATCTCGATATCTTAGTTACTAATTTTATTTTTTTACCACCATTAATAACTGATCGCCAATTTTAATTTCCTGCAATGAAAAGATTTGATTGCTTTTGAAATGTTTTTACGATGAATTTAAATGGTCGTAATTTCGTTTTTCTATGACGAATAACAAGTAGTCATAATTTACAATTTTTCATAATATGAAAAATTTTGGGCCTTAATTTAAATTTTCTATGATGAAATTAAGTGGCCACAAGTGATCATTTTACGCTATGAAAAATAAATTGTCTCAAGTTAATTATTTCCATCATGAAAAATGAATAGTTGCATTTTAAATGTTTGAACAAAGAAAATGTTATGATCACAAGTTTAAATGTTTCTATGAGGAAAATTGAGTGATCGCTATTAACAAGTTTCTACGAGGAAAATTGAGTGGTCGGAAGTTTTGTTTATTTATTTATTGATGAGGAATAAGAAGTAATTTACCAGTAGTGTGTTGACCTCAAAACAAAGGTTAAATAGACCGACAAAGCTATTGGTCACCAAATGTTGTTTTTGGTTTAATTTAAAACTTATAAAATTAAACTGCAAAATTAAATATTTAATAAATTAATTCATAAAAGTCATTATTACATAATTGAAATAATAAAAGAAATACAAAATTAATAAAATGAAAGATATTAAATAGAAGAAAATAAAGTATAAAAAATAATTCAAGTAGCTAATAATTAACATTAATTAATAGGGATAAATTGTTCTCAATACAATCCATCGCTTCTTCTCATTATTCATATGCTCTCACCGTTTCTCAAGTTCCAACATGTATTTTTCAATTCAATTTGACACTTTTTCAACTCATCACACTTGTGACTCAACTCAACACGAGTGTTGTCTAATTCTTCGCACGGTACTCTTACTCTTTCACCTGGCCATCAATTATCCTACATAGTTGAGCTTCTACAAGTAATGTTTTAGATGTCGCAAAGAAGAAGGTTGCGTAGGTTTAAACCCAAAACCTCTAAATTTATTATCAACAATAAGTTTAACAATTTCTTTAGCTAACAAGGGTGTGCCCAAGTTTTTGTTCCACTTCTTTCACCTTTTCTTGTATAATAAATTTAAGAAAAAGTAGTGTTAAAGAACAAAATAAAATATGAAGTGTAAGTTTATAAACTTTTCCATTGAACAAATGTAATTAAATAAATCAAACAAATTTGTCACACTGACAATTATTTTATTAATTAAAGAATATCTAAAATACTTAAATAGAGAAGTAAGTAGTAATATGGTTAAGCTAGGAGGAGGGTTCAAATGCAAGACTAGTGGAGGGCTTCATTCGAAGAGGGTTCAAATGTCAGGACTTGTAGGGCTTCATTCGGAGAGGGTTCAAATGGCATGACTTGTGGAGAGCTTCATTCAGAGAGGGTTCAAATGTCATGGCTTGTAGAGGGCTTCAACGATTTCTTATCCTGAGAAGCCATGGACATGGTTCGAAAAATCGATCGATTTTGATACGATTTAGCCGAGTCATATCCACCTGAAAACTTACCGCGGTGAGTACAATACTGGATACAATAATCGGCTAGTGAATCGGAAAAAATCGGATATCTCGACCCAGTTTTCAAGTTAACTCACAAAATTCTGACACATGTTATTTAATAAGAGAATCTAACTACTGTCTGAAGCGCTAGAAAATCTAATTTTTAAAAGATGGCAAAATGATAATTTGATTCGAGTCAGGAATTTTCTAGATTTTGGATGACGAAACGGACTTCACCGTTGGAATCGTCTCGTGAAATCTAGCTACCACGTCGAATTTCGTCGAATTCCGAGACATTCGGGATTTGCACGTTTTTCTAAGCAACGAGCATAATGTGGGACACTTGGCACATTTTGAGTGGCTCACAGTGTGCCACGTGTCAGGTGCAGAATGAGTCACCTTGAGCTCAATTGTGGGGCCCATGTGGACACATGGCATGATGCCATTGGAGGAAAAACCCATGGTATATGGATAAGAATCCACTGCCAACCCGATGAGAAATTAATAGTGGCAAGTGAGGAATGAAACGGGAATAAACAAAAAGAAAAGAGTTTTCTTCTCCGATTCTTTAGACGTGCGGTGAGGGGGAATCAAATTCTAGGAGAGAAACCAGCTTCTCTCTAGATTTCCCGGCTTTGGACCATTGGTTCGGTCGGGCCCGAGAAACAAAGTTGTTCTGCCCTCTGAGGGCTACGCGTGGACAACGATTTTGTGGGTTTCGATAACTCGAGAAATGCCCCCTTTCGGTTATTTTTCGCTTTTTAAGAGTTTGCAAAATGATTTGGAGTGTTTGAGGTCGTGAATGGTCGTTTAGTCGGTCCCAAAACTTGGGACTTAATTGTTGGAAAATTTGGAACCCGTTTTGGACAGTCCATGGATTGTTTGGGTGGTTTGTGTGATAATTTATGCAATAAATTTTAGTTTGGGTGTTGTTGGGCCGGAAATGGTCATGGATTTCGATTCCGCAAAGTGAAACCGATGCTTGGTGAGAGGGTTGCCCACGAAACGACCTTTACTCGTTGGGATGATTGCTTGATCCGGTTTCACTGATTGGACGAAAATGATCCATATGTGTTGTAAGCAAAATATTGCTTGAATTGGATGGCTTCAAATGTGTGAAAGAAATGTTAATGCATGGAATTTAGTGTGTTAACACGAGTGGTTGTGTAAGACCCAAGAAGATTCCAATTTTCTGAAAAATGGTAAAATGGTAATTTCGGTAAAAATCCGAAATTTTTCTAGATCTCGGATGACGAAACGGACTTCACCGTTGGAATCGATCTCGAAATCTAATACCACGTCGAAATTAGTACAGATTCCGAGACAGTCGAATTTCATGTTTTTGAGCTTGTAGGGTGTCGGATCTGAGTAAGTGGATTGTGAGAAACATGTGATGTGACAAAAGTCACCTATTACATGTACTCATGTGACATATGGTGCATGATTAGAGAGATGATGAGAATGAATGGCTGAGATTGTGCCAAGTGTCAAAAATCAAGAAATTGGACACATTGGGAATTAATGAAATGTTAATTGAATAAGACAAAAAAAAGCAAATAGTCTTCTTCTCCAAATGAAAGGAGACCAAAACGTGGAGAAGAGGGAAAAATCAGCGGTAGCTTGGATTTTTGAGTTTTAGAGAGAGATAAAGCTCCTACTCTCTGGAATTTCAGGCCGATTGGATAAATCGATTCTCGGCGAAGCGAAGTAAAGATGTTCTCTGCGGCGAGGGCTCGCAGCGTGGACAGGTTGGTGGAGATTCAGGCAACTCAGTGGATCTTTTCCTACTCGTGTTATTCTTTGGCTAAGAGCTATGTAAATGGTTGGGGATGTTCTGAGGCTTGATTTAGCCGTAATTCCGGTCTCAAAAGCTTTGAGCCAAGGTGGAAGTAAATCCTCGTGTTATGCAAGTGAGCAATTTTGGCAGAGGTTTCTTCTTCACGTAGTGGTCATTGATTTTGGTGTGAGTATTTATGATGTTGAGTGATTAAAAATGAATTGCTTGTGTTTGTTAATTAGCTCATGTGAGCTAATTTTGGTGTTATTGATGTGAATTTAATAACATGATTTATGTGGATTAATTATGTTAGTATATACATGTTTTATATATTAGCATGAGTTTGTTAGGATTAGCATAATGCATTACATATGCACTCGGGCACTCTAGAATATTAGGAGTGAGTGCATGACATGAAAGAAAACAAAAAAAACGAAAATGTTTGTAAAAGGAATTTCAACGGAAGATTTTTCGGAGAATTGTGTTGGGAGATTGTCCAACAATTCACGTCGGAGGGGCCCATGGTGTTTAGGAGGGTTATCAGCGATTTGCCTCGGAGGGTTGTCAAATAATTTCTGGAAACTCGATAGCAAGTTTTGAGAACAAAAGATTTTGTTTTAAAGCGCCCGATTTTTACTCGCGTTTGAAACCCCAATCATGTATGAAATTCGGTGAAGACTCGAGACATAGGATTGGGCATGTAGGCGATTCGAGTAGGATCGTGCATGTTTGGCAGGTGTGATTGTTTGTCATGACATGTACTTAGGTGAGGTAGCCACGTAGGAAATTATCCTTTGTTGGGCTTTGCTCGCCTGTCGGGGATCACTTGGCTGGTACGGGAGTGTACGGGAGGACGGCTCGCTAGAAGCCCGCGTTTAGAAACAGGAGTTTGTGGCTTTGGTAGAGACTTTTGTATAACATGTATTGAAATTATACATTTTAATATGTTGAATTAAGATGAATTTATTAACTCTTGAACTATGGTAATATAGTTGATGTATTTTGTAGTATTGATGCGGGGCTGGAGATTTGCCAATTATTTTACTACTTGTGAATGAATGGTCATTGTAAAGCTGTTTAGGACAGGTTGTATTTGGTAGAGCTCACGTGTCTAAAAAGAGACTCATCCGATTTTTCGTGAGTGGTGTGGGTGCAGCGTCCACAGTATTATAAGTTGACGGGTTGTCCAACGGACCCGGGTTTTAGGGCGTCACGACAGGTATCGAGCTTGGGTAAGCGATTACTTAGGAGCTCGGGTTTGGGTATCCACAGAGGATTCGTGATACCATTATCACGGCTTAGTATCGAGCTTGGGTATGCAGATACCCTGGGGCTTGGGGACTTGGGCTTAGGCCGTGGTGACTAAGGTGAAATGCACCACAACTTTGTGTGTCTCGATGTTAGAGTTTAGGTATGTGATTACCTAGGCAGTCACGGGACAGGGTTAGAACACTGCCTGCATTGTGTTTTATGTGTGAATGGTGTGCATAACATGAGTTGTTGTGTATGAATTATGTGATCATGTGTTGTATGAATTGTGTGATTGTGTGCTTAGTGAATAGCACATAGGAAAAAAAATGATGAGAAGATATTTTTTTTCTCTAAGGTTTTATAATGTGTAAAACTGTAAAAAATAAATAAATAAATAAAATAAATTTTAATAAATTTATTTGGTTATACTGGAAAATGAAAAAATATATATATTTTTCTTTGGTGGTTTTCTAGTAGCTGGAATAAGAAGAAAAAAAAAGTGTGAAAAAAAAAAATGTAGTGGAACCTGGAATGGGCTACTACCCATTCTGATGTTGAGTCATGATCTGATGCATTTGTATCGGTCGCGGGGCCGGGAGGCGCTATGACAAGCTAGCATGGCGGGCGGGCTCGACCACGATCTGACGGGGAAAAGGGGCCCACGACAAGGCGCGGCGTCTTGGCGCAGCGAGGGTTGGTGTGTACTGCTGTGCATGACCCGAGTTTGACTCGAGGGCATTGTTACGGAGTCTTGTTTACAGACCTTTGTTCATGCTTATTCACGAGGTTTTCAAAAAAAAAATAATTAATTAAAAAGATTTAAAAAATAAAATAAAATGAAACAAATAAGATTAGGCTCAAAAATAAATTTTTGTTGTGTATGAATTTATACATGAAATTATTGTCTTGCGTACCTAGATCATTGACGACATTGCGTATAGAAATTTTTTCGGCATGTGAATAGTGTCTTGAGGTTGTGTTTACACCGGAGATCTTTGCATCGGTTAATGATAGAGTTGGGCTTGAAGTTGGGGCCTTGGAGAGGCCCTTGTATGTGAGTTCTCCCACACAGGGATTAAGAAGTGAGATGGGGATGATATGTAGGTAGTTTGCGAGTTATAGATCTCGGAGATTCTACTCATAGTGGACCTAAGGGTCATGGACATGTCAGAGTTCGACGTCATCCTGGGGATGGATTGGCTAACAGCTTACAAAATCGTCATCGATTATGAGCGTAGGAGAATTACCACCTATACGCAGGACGGTACTCGTGTTGTATTTCTAGGGACGAAACATGATGTTTGCCCCACCATAGAGTTCGGGTGTCTTGGAGACGGTTGGCGGGTGGCTAAGCGAGCCTTACCACAGGGACGAGAGTGAGACCGGACTTAGATCTACCTCGATTAGTCTATGAATATGAGGATGTTTTTGGGATGGCTCACAGGGTTGCTCAGAAGTAGGGTTGTAGACCCCGGTGTCAGGTTACACCACAGTACTTGCGCGAAATCTCTATGACTCATAGGATGGCGCCGGTTAGTTGCGGGAACTCGAGTCAGTATCTGAGCTACTGAGCAAGGGGTTCATTAGACCGGGCACTTCACCGCCCAGGGCGCTGCGGTCTGTTTACGAAGAAGGATAAGACCAGCCCGTACGTGACTCAGAGCGATTGACGGGGTTACGGTCGGGGTGGTACCCATTGCGAAGTTGATGATTTGTTTAATCGGTTGGGGAGGAGCGTAGTATACTCCAAGATAGACCAGCCGTGCGGTTACCATCGGCTGAGGGTTAGGAGACATATATCCCTAAGGCGGTCGGGATACGATTATGGGCACTTTGAGTTCTGTTTGATGCCCGCTGGATTAATGAATGCGCGGCGTTCATAGACCCCATGCATGGGTATTTAGCCCTATCTGAGTCCGGTTCGATTAAGTAGTCTTCGTGGATGACATTTTGATCTACTCCCGGTCATAGTGGGGCATGAGTATCAGCGGGGATCGTTTTCTGATTCTTTGAGAGACCATCGGCTATCACGCCCCGGGGATTCGGTAAAAGTGCGAGTTTTGGCTTGCGAGGAATTCGTTGAAGTTTTGGGACCACGTGGTGTCGGCGTCGGGCGTGTCGGTGGACGGAGAAGGTTGAGGCGCGTGATGGAGTTGGGAAAGTGAAGTGCGGTCTTCGAGATACATAATTTCTTGGGATTGGCTGGGTGCATCAAGAGATTCGTGGGGATTTTCTCCCGGGTGCCTTTTTATGAGATTGATCGAAGAATTCGGGTTTGATTGAGATGGCCAGATGCGGAGGCATTCGAGGTTGAAGAGGACTTACTCTGCTCCTATCTTGATAGTCCGGACGGAACAAAGAATTACCTGATATGTGCTGATGCCTCGGCGGGGCCCAGGATGTGTTTTAGTGCGATCAGGGAGGGTAATAGCTTATGGTTCAGTCGGTTGAAGAATCATGAGGCGGAATTACCCCATACACGCGACATGGAGTTAGCGGTGGTAATCTTCGCCTTGAAGATTTGGCGCCACGCTATTTATATGGCAAGGAGTTGAGGTGTACTCGGACCACGAAAGTCCTTACGTATCTTCACGCCGCCAGACCTCGATATGAGGCAATCAGATGGATGGAGTTCTAGAGGATTATGACTTCACTTTGTTACCATCTGTAAGGCAAATGTGGTGGCTGATGCGCTCAGTTAGAAGTCACGGGGAGCATTGGCTAGTATAGCTTCCCGGGAGTGGTGGATGCTCGAGGCCCATGGGACGGGTTTGAGCTGGGTGCGATAGGCGGGCCCAGGGTATGTTGGGAGTTTAGTGGGTACTTGCGGAGTCTTTGTTTAGCGAGGTAGACTAGTCCTAGGGACAAGGCCGGAATGAGTGTCCATCGGGGGATCGGGTATAGTCGGTCTGAAGTGGCAGAAGTGGAATGATCCCACTGTGAGATGAGTAGTCTTCGATTATAGAGGATGGGTAGTGGTTCCCCGGGTTCAGTGTAGATTTGAGAGATTCTCAAGGAGTTTCAGCGCCTCGATTTGTTGTGCATCCGGGTGGCCGCGAAGATTTGCGGGATCTTCATCGCCAGGTAATACTAGAGCGAGGATGAAGAGACACGTAGGGACTTTGTTGTGATGTCTCACGTGTCAACGAGGTTAAAGTGAGGCACGAGACGGCGGGGCTACTTCAGCCATTGGAGGTGGTTGAGGTGGAAGTGGGAGCACGTCACGTGGATTTTGTTACCCACTTGCCACGAACACGCAGATATGATGCGAATTATGGGTGATGGTGGGCCAGGCTCCACGAGTCGACACGTTTCTAGCCCCGAGTGGATGACCTTCACATTGGAGAGATTCTATCGGTTGTATATCAGAGATCGTCTGCTACATGGAGTACCATTATCCATAGTGTCGGATAGAGACAGGAGTTTCTGGCACGCTTTTGGAAGGTTTTCTCCACGAGGCTGGGCCTACGGTGACCATGAGTACAGCTTTCCACCAACAGACAAATGGTCAGTCATAGAGGACTATACAAGTGTTAGGGGACATCTTTGCGAGCATGCGTCCCTAGATCATGGGAGTAGGCCCAGGAAGGCGCTTCATGCATGATGGAATTCGCTTACCTTCGATAGTTATCGAGCGAGTATACGAATGGCACCATATGAGCGTTGTATGGGAGCCATGCCGATCAGATATGTTGTTGGACCGAGGTGGGAGAGCTCCATCAACGGTCACGATCTAGTGAGACACATCGAGGAGGGTGAGGCTTGATCTGTGGCCGATCTTCTCCTTATTTCGGGCCCGTATAAGAGTTATGCTAATGTACGACGTCGACCCTTAGGTTTGAGGTTGGGGTGCGTCTTGAAGGTGATGCAGAGAGGGTGGGTCGAGGTTCGGCCCAGCGAGGAAGGCTGTCGCCGGGTTCATTGGAGCCCTTCGAGATACTCAAGAATTAGGCCAATGGCGTCTCGGTTGGCTTTCTGGCCCGGCATGTCAAGTGTCCACGAGGTATTTCACGTCTCCATGCTCGGTACACACTCCAGGATGCGGCTCATATGAGTAAGTTAGAGGAGAGATTGGGGTTGACATAGGATCGGACCTTGAGGAGGGACCGGTGTGCGTGTGAATAAGTAGGGATCAGGTTTTGCGACGCAAGATCGTAAGGCTAGTGAGGGTGCTATGGCTGCAGGTAGATTGATCGACATGGGACCGCGAGGACACGATACGGGCCACCTATCCCTTCTTGTTTGAGATGAAGGTCGTCGTTTAGTCGTTTAATGCCAAATGACTAGTTTACATGCATGGTATAGTGCACGTTGCATATGCATGTGATTCGTAGTGATTGTCCATAATTTCAGGACGAAATTCCTTTTAAGGAGGGGAGAATGTAAGACTCGAGAAAATTCCAATTTTCTAAAAAATGGTAAAATGGTAATTTCGGTACAAATCAAATTTCTAGATTCGGATGTGAAAGAATTTCACATTGGAATCGTCTCACATGAAATCCCCAAACTACCGTCGAATTTCGTCGAGATTTGAGGCAGGTTGGAATATCACGTTTTCGAGGCACGGGTGTCGGGTCTTTATAAAGCAGTTGTGAAGATATGTGATGTGAAAGAGTCGCGTACATATCTTTCATGTGACACATGTTTCATGATTAGAGATGATGAGATGAATGGGTAGAGATTGTGCGAGTGTCAAAATCAAAAATGGACACATTGGGAATTAATGAAATGTTAATTGAATAAGAAAAAAAGAAAATAGTATTCTTCTCCAAATGAAAGGAGACCAAAACGTGGAGAAGAGGGAAAAATCGGTAGTAAACTGATTTTTGGGTTTAGAGAGAGAGAGAGAGCTCACTTAACTCTAGATTTACGGCGTTCGGACATTGGTTCTCGGCCAGACAAGAAATAAAGTTGTTCTACAGCGGCGAGGAGCTGCTCGTGGACCGTTGGTGGGTTCGTGACTCAAGAGGTAGGGATCTTTTCCTACTCGTGTTATTCTTTGGCTAAAAGTCATGTAAATTGTTGGGAATGTTCTGAGGCTTGATTTAGCCGTAATTCCGGTCTCAAAAGCTTTGAACCGAGTGGAGAAAATCCCCATTGTTGTGGCGTGAGCGATTACTGACGGGGTTTTCCTTCCATTCACGCGTGGAATGAATACGTGATTTTTGTGTGAATTTTTATGATGTTGAGTGATTCAAAATGAATTGATTGTGTTTGTTAATTAGCTCATGTAAGCTAATTTTGGTGTTATTGATGTGAATTTAATAACATGATTTATGTGGATTAATTATGTTAGTATATACATGTTTTATAAATTAGCATGAGTTTGTTGGGATTGGCATAATGCATTACATATGCATTGGGGCACCCTAGAATATTAGGAGTGCGTGCATGACATGAAAGAAAACAAAAAAAGCAGAAAATGTTTGTGAAGGAATTTCGACGAGAAGATTTTTGGAGAATTGTGTTGGGAGATTGTCAGCCAATTCCCACGTCGGAGGGCTATGAATTGTTTGGAGGTTATCAACGGTCGCCTCGGAGGGTTGTCGATAATTTTACGAGCTCGGTAGTAAGTTTTCTAGAACAAAAGCTTTGTTTTGAAAGCTGTGATTACACTCGCATTTGGCTTAGGCATGTGTGAAGTCGATTGAGGACTGAGACATGAGATTGGGCATGTAGACATTCAAGTAGGATCATGTATTTTCTTGAGTGTGATTTCTTTGACATGACATATGTGCATGGGTGGGAGTAACCACGTGAGAGTATCACTCTTGGGCTTTGCTCTTTATCGAGGGATCACTATTTCAAGTACAGGGGGTGTATAGGAGGACGGTGCTCACTAGAAGTCGTGTTTAGAAGAAAGCCGGGTTGTGGCTTTGATAGAGACTTTTGTATAACATGTATAAGAAATTGTACATTTTAATATATGTTGAATTAAGAGTGATTTATTAACTCTTGAACTATGGTAATATAGTTGATGTATTTTGAGTATTGATCACGAGAGAGCCCAGTGACCAATTATTTTACTCGTGTGGACCCGATGTGGTCATTGTAAAAATTTGTGGGACGAGGTTGTATTTGGGTAGAGCTCCCGTGAAGGAGACTCTGCCCGATTTTTCGTGGTGGTGTGGCCGGGTTACCCGAGCGTCTGAGTATTCCAGCAGTTGTGGTATCGCGGACCCCGGAGTTTTGGGGCGTCACGGGTTGGGTGCTCTCGAAATATAATTGTGGGCGGTGTGTTCATTGTATTGTTGGGACAGGTTGTATTTGGGTAGAGCTCCTCGTCTGAAAGGAGACTGCGATTTTCATGAGTGGTGTGGTTTTGGCATCCTGGCTGTCCTAGGTTGACGGGTTGTCAACGGACCCCGGGTTTTGGGGTGTCACAGGTTGAATTATATAAAAATATAATTGTGAGAGCCATTAGGGAGTCATTGGATTGGTGATTAGCTTTCGAGTGAGCTGTTTGATGTGTGCTAAATTGAATAAGATGATATTTGTTAAGTTAATTTATGTTAATATATGCATAATTTATATATTGGCATGCGTGGTTTGGAAATGGCATAATGCATTTCATATGAACCGGGTCAACCTAGAAAATTAGGTGTGAGTGCATGGCATGAAAGAAAAGAAAAAAATGGAAAATGGTTGTGAAAGGAAATTAAGGGAAGGTTTGCCGAGAAGAATTTACGCCAGAGAGTTATCCAACTTGATTCATCTCGGCGACCCGTAGTTGTTCGGAGAAAAATTACCCGGCGTGATTCGCCTCGGAGGGTAGTCGATATATTTCTTTGGGAAACTCGGTGAAATGCGTTTTCGGGAGCAAAAGCCTTTTGTTTTGAAAGCGATGTTTTCTCGCATTTGGCTCGGGCATGCGTGGGGAGTTAGTGATGGCTCGAAGTGGGAAAGGGTGAGTTGCGTTCTGTTCGTATCACGTAGACATTCAAGTAGGATCATGTATTTTCTTTGAATGTGCTTATGTTCGAATCATTGCATGTGCACTTAGGTGGAGGCTAACCCATGTAGGATAATTCAATGCGGGCATTGCTCACCTTGTCGAGGGGATCATTATTTCGGTGCGGGGAAGTGTACGGGAGGACGAGCGCTCACTAGAGGCCGCTTTTTGAAAGAAAAGCGAACATATGGCTTTGAGTAGATACTTTTGAATAACATGTATTAAATTTTAAATTTTAATATATGTTTGAATTAAGAGTGATTTATTAACTCTTGAACTTTGGTAATATAAGTTAGTTAGATTCTTGGTGAGTATGATGTAGGCGATGTGGCGGTTTACTCATTTTTATTCGTATGTGGACCCGATGTGGTTGGTGTAAAATGTTGGGACAGGTTGTATCTTGGGTAGAGCTCCCCGTACAAAGGAGACTTTGCCCGATTTTCGTTAAATCTTGAGACTTGAAAAATGGGACTCAATGAAGTGGTGTCGGGTTACCCGACATCCACGAATATTCCACGAGTTGACGGGTTGTCAACGGACCCCGATTCCCGGGGAATTAGGGCGTCCTGACTTAATTATCGAGCTTAGGTATACAAATACCTGGGAGAAGCGAGGGACTTGGGTAAATATAGTCATTAAAGTGTAAGAGCATCACGACCCCAGTATGGCTCGATGTTGGATACTAGAGTATAGCTTAGTATCAATAAGTTAGGTATACGATTACCTAGGACAAGATGGGCACGGGTTAGATCATGCATCCATCGTGCATTTTGATGAATGATGTGGGATGTGTGATTGAATTGTGTGTTGTATGCATTGAATTTGTATGCTTGGTGAGTAGCATAGGAGGAAAAATGTTGAACACTAAGGTCGAGAAAATATAACCTTAGGTGTTCGAGAATTTTTGGGCAGAATGGTCCATAAATAAACAAAAAAAAATTATGGGTGATCGCTCTAATTTTTAACATGAGCAATTAGGTTTGTGGAGATTACGGAAAATTATTCCGAGTTTTGCACAAAGATTGTAATAAAGCTCTTAAAATTTTTGAATTGTATAAATTACGTGTTTAGCTCTTTTAGAAAATGTGAGGAGGTTACTAAAAGTAGCAGTGAAAAAAGGATTTGTTTTGCAGTGAAGAGCTGGATGGGCTACTACCCGTTTCGGTTTTGATCCATGATACAATAGGTTCGGAAGCTGCAGTGAGATGGGCGGCGCGCGGTGAGGCGCGACACGGCCGAGCGCCTGCGGCCTGTGTGAGCTCACAGGCACGGTCGACCGGTCTGGGTAAGCGCGTAGCGGCTGGCTAAGCGAGTGTGTTGCAATACAATGTTCGTATAAACGGAAGGACAGCGGCCTCTGTTGTGATACAGCACCGCGATCGCGCCACGACTGCGGCGCGAGGAGGCTGCGACCGCAGCGACGAGGCGACCACGGTAGCGCGGTGCGGTTGGCATGGGTTAGGTGCGATGGCGCACCGTATCGTGACGAGGGGAGTCGACCTTTTGTGTCGCGTGCGGCCCGCGTGAGCTGCGATGCAGCTCGACGGCGCCTGCGATCTCGGCTCTGGGCGTTGCAGCCGCAGCGAGGCGGCGTGTTTGACCACGGAAGCGGTGCGCAGAGGCGGGGAGTTGTGTTGCGATGAATTTGTATCGTGGGCGGAGGCGACATAGCGCAGCGACACGGCTGGCGACCGCGGCCGGTCTTGTGACTGCGACGCAACGAGAAGTCGACCACGGCGCCTGTGCTCCGTAACCACGGCGCCAATGCGCCGCGACTGCGCCGTAATACCGCTGACATGGTGCTTTCAGCTGGCGGCGTCTTGTATGACAGGCGCGATCGCGAGAAACGATATGCGCGCGGCACAGGTTCCTTAGGTGTCGCGACCCGATTTTGACCCGGTGCAGCGTGCGATCCACTGTTTGGATCGTATTCATGAACGCTGTTCCGCGACAAGCGCCACTGTGCACCACGACATGGCTCGAAGAGCGGCGTGCTTGTGGCACGGCGCGATCTTGCCTTGGCGATTGTCGCAGCGGCTGGAGATTTCATAGGTGTGCGCGATCGATTTTGACCCTAGTGCGCGTTTGCGATCCTTTGTTTGGATCGCATTCTGAACATTGTTCACGAGGTTTTCAAAAATAATAAATAAATAAAATTAAATGAAATTAAAAATAAAATAAAATTTTCGTTGCGTATAATTTAAAATATGAAATTATTTTACATTACCTATAAATGCATTGACATTGTGTATGGGAAAAAAATATTTTGGTATGTGAATAGTGTCTGAACATGTTGCACCTTAGAGACACTTCATTAAATCTTAACTTGCCATTTGACATGTGTAGATGGCTAGTCGCGGGAGAGGGCGTGAAATTAGATCCACGAGGTGCTAATGGCCTGCAGTATTTGACAGCGAGGGACCTTTCTTGGTATGGGGTATCTGATTCTTTGCCATTGCGGGCTAGTCTGAGTAGAGGAGATCTGTAACCTCAAGGTTCGGGGTACATCATCCTTCGATATTCACGGGAGGGTCCAGATGGTGGCGAGACCATTAGTTTTATGCGGAGTTGAAATATTGGAGGCTTTTGGATTGCCTCGTCTGACGGGATCATACTAGTTTGCATTCCGGCTAGAGGGGCAAGGCCCGAGTGCTTCAGTGGAGACTAGGCAAAGACCTTTGAGGACCTAGAGGCAATGACATGGACCCAGAGTTCAAGGAGGAGGCATTCATGGGCAAGTATTTTCGGCCCTTTGCTAGGCGTGCGAGGCCGAGTTCTAGAGCTGGGCGGGGGCGATGACGGTGATGGAGTATGTGACGGATTCAAAGTTGGCACGTTTAGTGATGACTATGTGTCCCGCGAACATGACGAAATTGAGGTTTGAGAATGGGCTGGAGTTATTCGGGAAAGATCGTAGGCTACTACGGGACATGGACTACATGGTGGGTATCCGCGACCATAGAAGAATAGAGGATGCGGAATTATCAGAAATTTGGATCTTTGGTGAGAGGGAGGATCAGCCTTCTTCGAGTTCGAGGAAGGCGAGGAAAACCTTACCTCTTCACACGAGGAGATTTGGGATCGAGGACCGGGGATGAGGCTTTGGTCGGGCCCGGGGGCGGGCTGATATGTTATTTCTCTGAAGCCGGCTGGGCATGAGACCAGGATTGCGAGGGACGGGATCCTGGGATTTTGGGACCGGCCTCCAGTCCCGGGGTGGGCGTGAGACGGGAGGCGGAATCACGATTTGTTTCTCCACCACTAGTATAAGTCGGAAGGAACCGATGTCAGGTCCGGGGTGCCGCACGGCTAGTACTTTTAGGCCAGACCCGCATGTCGTCGAGGGCCGGAGAGGCGGAGTCGGGGTCGGCCACGCCAGACTCTGATAGGGAGGTCGGGCGTAGGGTGGGCGGATGGCGTGTTTCCATTGCCACCCGGTGCGGGCATATGAGATGGATTGTCTGGGAGGCGGAGTCTCATGGTGCGCGGTGAGGCATGAATCGGCCCGAGATATGCGGTGCGTTTCTACTCTTTCTTGTTGGTAGGTAGCGTTTAAAGGTGGATGTATCGTATTCATTCCTTGTTACATCTTGTGTGATAGAATCGGGCTTGTAACTAAGGGCCTCTAAAAGCGGATTGTATGGATGTTCTCCACAGAACCTGGGTGAGTTGACTGATAGGTCGGGTGTGAGTCAGGAGGTCTCGAGATTCTTATCTGGTAGACCCCAGGGGATCTCCTTATCGAGTCAGTGCTTGGGTGCATTTTGAATTAATTCTGCTCCTGGGTGGAAAATGGATTGGGGACTGGCATCTTTGGGTTGATCGTGAGAGACTATAGATTAACAGGAAATGAGGAAATGATTAAGCTGTATTAAGTGGCTGAGAGGGGGTGAGTGACTCCCTCATTAGCACAGGAATTAGGGTGAGAGGGCCCAGGTAGTATCTGAAAGGTCTTGTATGGGTGTAAGAGACAGTGGAGATATCGAGAATTTACGTGTGGGTGTAAGGGCTAAGTGGAGATATCCCGGAATTTACGGTGGCAGGTGTAAGAGACTGTGGAGATATCGAGTGCAGTGTGAGTGTAAGAGACCCTTGGGAGATATATCGAATTTGTATGGATGTAAGAACTGCGGTGTGGCTAGAAAAGTTACGTTGAGAGGAAAACATGATCATGAATTTATCACGTAGACTTAGAGTTGGGTGATAGGAGTCGGGACTGACTCGGGATTAGTTACCCATTAGCGAATTGCGTCGGGTGTTGGTGAGCCGACAAGGGCTCATGACATGGATTAGGTTGACGACCCATTGGATTGTCAGTGATTGTGACCTTGGGAAAGTCAGCGTTTGCACACCAAGCATGGATTGTGTAGGGTTACGTATGCGCGTGGTTGGATGCGTATGTGCGTGGAATTTCGGAACGAAATTCTTTTAAGGGGGGGAGAATGTAAAACCTCGAGAAAATCTAATTTTACGAAAGGCTAAAATTAGTAATTCGATTAATCAAATTTTCTAGATCTCGAATGTAAACGGACTTCACCATTGGAATCGTCTCATGAAATCTAACTACGTCGGGTTGTAGTTGAGACATTGAGTGCAGGATTTTAGAACCTTGGCGTAATGCGAGACACTTGGCACATTTTGGTGGCTCACGGTGTGCCACGTGTGAGGTTGAAGTAAGATCAACGGAGGCTCAAGTGAGCCGTAGACACGGCATGATGTCATTGGAAAAACCCTTGGTAGATGGATGGAATCTCTGACCCGATGAGAAATTGTAATTAGCGATGAGGAGACAAGGAATAAGCAAAGAAAAAAGAGCTTTCTTATCGATTCTTTGGAGGCGTGCGAGTGGGGAGGGGAGAGAAACTGAATTCTAGAGAGAAAGCTCCAGGCTTTCTCTAAATTTCTCGGCTTTTGGACCTTTAATTCGCGTCGGGCCAAGAAGCAAAGTTACTAACATTGCGAGGGCTACGGCGTGGACAGGGTTTTATGGAGTTTCGACAACTCCAAGGAGTAGAAAGAGTCTTCTCCTACTACGATTATTTTAAGCTTTTAGGCTTTATCGTAGTTTGGAAGTGTTTGAGGAGTTTGTGAATAGTAGTTTGAGTAGATCCCCAAAACTTGGGTAGATTGTTGAGAAAATTTGGAACTCGTTTTGGATAGTCCACGGACTGTTTAGGTGGTTTGTATGATAATTTATACAATAACTTATAGTTTGAGTGTTGTTAGATAGAAAATGACCATGGATTTCGGATTCATGAGAAGTAAGCAGATATATTGAGTAGGAAGGCGCACGGACATGCTTGCTCGTTGGAATTTGTTAAAAGCAGTCCAGTTTTGCGTAATCAGATAGAAAATGGTCCATGTGTGTTGTAAGCAAAATATTGCTTGAATTGGATGGCTTGAAATGTGTGAAAGAAATGTTAATGCATGGAATTTAGTGTGTTAACACGAGTGGTTGAATTATATAAAAATATAATTGTATGAGAGCCATTGGAATTAAATTGGATTGTTGATTGCTTTCAGTGAGCTAATTTTGATGTGTGCTGAAATTGAATAACATAGATGTTGTGGTGTTGTATTAACCATAACCATAATTATAATATTGACATGTGGTTTAAATGGCATAATGCATTTCATATGCAAGGGCAACCTAGAAAATTAAGTGTGAGTGCATAGCATGAAAGAAAAATGGAAAATGGTTGTAAGAGGAATTTCAAAGGGAAGATTTTGAAGAATTGCCTTGGAGAGTTGTCCAGCAGTTCATCTCAGAGGGTGACGTATTTCGGAAAAAGTGCAATGATTCACCTCGGAGGGTAGTCCAATATATTTACCGAAACTCAGTAGTACATTTTTTAGAACAAAAATCTTTTGTTTTGAAAACGATGTTTTTCTCGCATTTGGATCAAGCATGTGTGAGGGAGTAGAGGCGAGTCGAGTGAGGGGCTCGAAGTGGAAAGGGTGAGTCGCATTCTCATCCATTATCAAGTAGACGTTGATAGGATCATGTATTTGTGAATGTGTTTATGTTTGAATCATTGCATGTGCACTTAGATGGAGGAAGTAACTCATGTAGGATAATTCAACTCTTGGGCATTTGCTCACCTGTCGAGGGATCATTATTTAGTCTGAGAGGGAGGTGTGCGGGAGGCTGGCACTCATGGGGCGCACAGGAAAGAAAGTCGACATGTGGCTTTGGTAGATACTTTTTGTATAACATGTATTATAATTTTAAATTTTAATATATGTTTGAATTAAGAGTGATTTATTAACTCTTGAACTTTGGTAATATAGTTGGTTAGATTCTTAGTGAGTATGATGTGTAGGCAAATGTGGCCATTTTTACTCATTTTTGTTCGTATGTGGACTTGGTGTGGTCGGTGTAAAATGTTGGGACAGGTTGTATCTTGGGTAGAGCTCCCCGTACAAAGTGGAATACTACTTGGATTTCACGATTAAATCTTGAACTTGAAAAAGGGACTCGATGGAGTGGTGTTGGGTTACGGAGCATCCCTGTGAATGTCTAGCGGGTTGTCAGCATGATTGAGAATGGCGTACGCCTTATCTTTCCCTCCTGACTACAGAAGCTAAAAGCTTTTAAGCTGAATCAAATTCCCCAAGCAAAAAAAAAAAAACCTGTAATTTGTTAAGTTTGGATGATCATGAAGAAGAAGAGTGGTGTAGCAAGGAGGTGTGATTAAACCAATCCCATTAGTAGCATGGTCTAAGTCTCTGAGCTTGATGGAATCTACAAACTCTTCCATGAATGAGTAAGTGAAGAACCAAGAAAATTATCTGTGCCCTAACGAAGATACAATCTATGTATTGCTTTTTCAGCAGAAAGGTTGGAGACTGCTTTGGAATTATTTGAGCCGGTCGTGGCTGGATGTCGGGCTCCTCTACAAAAATAAGAAACAAAATTGATTGGCGAGATGCTTGTTTCACCTCTCAGATGCCTAAAGTAGTTCTTTAGGTGGAAGAAAATATATTTTAGCAGGGAATGAATTTTTGTGCGTACACATTTCACTTGATGGGGGTAGCCTGGTATTTATAATGGATAATCATGATAACTTTTCTAGTTACAGTGATGATACGGATATTTCTCCCATTGGGTGAGGATTTTCTTTCCTTATTGATGCTTAGGTTAATAAAGGATAATTGATAACTTTCTAGTTGGATGATGATACCATATTTCTCCGTTAGGTGAAGATTTTCTTTCCTTATAGTTGCTTAGATTAATAAGGGATAATTGATGAATAATTATTAAGTAGAAATACTTCCTAGTGAGTGGAGATTTAATTTAGGGGGTGGAGTGCTTTCGGCTGTCGAGAGTTCTTTGGATATTTATGTCGCACCTTCTCTGACGGGTAGGCAGAGATTCCCAGCCTAGGCCTTTGTTTGAAGGAAGGCATATGTGGTGGGCGGCACTATGTCTTTATTGGAGTACGCTCCTTTATCCCTTGAAACCTAGCACCCCAGAATTTGGCGTCTAGCCAGCGCTCGTGTGGATTTTGACCCCATCCAGCACATGAGAATATCAAATATGGAAAAAATGTCTTTTGATTATTATTTTGAACAATGAAATAATACTAAAAACTCTTATTTAGTTTTAATGTAAAATAATATTATAATATAAATTGTAAATAATTAATAAATCAATATATCTATTTATATTAATATTTTATATGAAAAGTAAAAAGAAAAAAATTTACCTTAATGAATTAAAATGGATTCCATACCTACTTTTATATATATATATATATATATAGACAATGATAATAACAGCCTTGATAACATAAATATTTTTACCTTAAATGAATTAGAACAAATTCATACTTACACCAAATATACAAGTAGTATAATTTTAAAATTAGATAGTATCTAGAGCAATTTCTAAAATCACTGTCAAAAGATATATATATATATATATATATATATATATATAGAGAGAGAGAGAGAGAGAGAGAGAGAGAGAGAGAGAGAGAGAGGAGAGAGATCACATATTATAATTTATCTTTGAATTTATAATATACATGGCCAAATAGTTAATAAATAAATAAATAAATAAATAAATATATATATATATATATATATATATATATATATATATATATATATATATATATTACATATTTTATAATTTCTTAGTATTATTAATTAAGGATTTTTTTTTATTTTTAGTCCTTTTTAATCCTAATCCTATTAACATTATAATATATATTATAAATAATTAAAAAGTAATATAATTATTTATTGTATTTTCTTACAATAACTAATTCTCATTGTCTTTTAAGTTTCCTTTTAAAAAACTAAAAACAAAGATACTTTACTATTTTATACTTTTTTTGTTTTATTGTTTCTATCAATGTTAAATTAATATTGCAATGTATATTATAAATGATTGAAAAATAATTATATATATTTGTTTATTATTTTATACCATATTTTATTTTATTTTTATCCTCCTAAACTAAAAGATCCTTTTAAAAAATAACTTTGGATATCATGATAACTCTCTTAATTCTTTTAATATAAATGATTTTGAACGATTTCCTGGACACATTTAGACGGATATTCAAAAGAGTATGTGATGCGATTTAGGGTTTAAACTTTGGCTTCAGCCTATATTATAATCATGATAACTCTCTTAATTCTTTTAGTATGAATGATTTTGAACGATTTCCTGGACACATTTAGATGGATATTCAAAAGAGTATGTGATGCGATTTGGGGTTCAAACTTTGGCTTAGGGTTCAAACTTTGGCTTAAGCCTATATTATAGTATGTGTGTGTATATATATATATATATATATATATATATATATATAGTTATAAAATAAATAGAAATTTTCCATATTTATAAAATTAAGAGGTTTTTATTTTATTTAAATATTTTATATGGAATATAGAATAAAAATTTATTTCTAATTCCAAAAACATTTAAATTAATAAAATATTAAGATATTAAAATTAATGATATTTGTTATTAAAATTCCTTAAAATCTATTATTTTAATATTAACTCTTTGATTATTTGAATATAAAAAATCATTCACCTCTACCGGATAATTCTTCTAGTCTAATTAGCATTCACATCTATTGTTATCTTCACTTAATCATAGGATAATTTTAAATAGACTTATATAAAAGACAAAAAACTAATTTTAAATTGTTGTCTAACTAAAAATATTTAACGTTTTATATATATTTTATCAAAATAAATAATTTAATAATATATTAGATGATTTAATCATTACATATAGTCCTAAGTTCATAAAAATTAAATTATTTTAAAAGATTTATTGTGATTAATTTATATAAATGCATGGAAATATGTGTAATTAGTTAAAAATATATATAGTAATTATTAGGGATCTGAGAAATGGGCTGAGCATTTCTAATTATGCCGACCAGAGCGGTGAGGACCATACCTGGCAGTGTCCTTGTAGCGATGACGGGGCCAGAGCTCATTAGGCCCCGAAAATGGTTGGAAAATAGGGAGGCCCATACTCGGGATCAAATAGCCTCTTTCTGAATAACGAAGATGGGAATGTTAGCAAAGGCGTGCAGTGGAGTCGTCAAGTCTATTATAGGGAAAGAAAATGACGAGTAATAAGATTGGTTGGATGAAATGGGAAGGAGGATTACTCCCGAATAAACTTCTTTGACTAATCCATTGCTAAATCTAAAGGTATTGCATGAAACCTATCCTCGAGGAAGAACCTAATCATCATCAGGTGGATGAATATCCATTATAAATACAGGCGCTCGACACTAAAGTACGCTAATTACAAGCAATCGAAGCATCTCGCTCCTCTCGAGACCAAAATCTGACTTAGACATTGGGCGGCCTGGAGCGCGACCGCAAGCGACCCTCTTTATTACGGTTCTATTCTTGCGGGAGAGTCTGGCATCAGCACAATAGATCGACATTGCGGCAATCTACTTGACCCAAACGATCCCTCGGTCTTGAGTCGACGGCGGCGACCCACGACCGCTCAGGCCCGGATTCCGGTTGAAAAGGCATCATCGATTGAAAGCGCCAGTTTGTAGGAGCGACAATTCCTTCATAAACATAATGATTCCTCGATTCTTGATGATCTCGACAAGGAACCTGGCGGGGAGGTAACACTAATCCACGAGGACACGAAATCCCACCGAGTGATATAGGCGGCGGACCCTTGGGGCCAGTGCAGAAGCGATGCGAAGCGATCTGAAGCGAAGTGGGGCGGCCGCCTCGTCGACCCCGGCGTGCAGTGAAGAATTTATGACTTACGGCCGGATACAGCATCCAGCGGGGAGACCACGGCAAACCCAGGAAGGCCATAACCTCGCCCCCTGCGAAGAACCACTTGGTCGCGACATTCTCCGAGGCATCGAAGCGACGAGCTGGTGAGCGAGGGCATGGACCACCGTGGCCACAGGAAATTTGTGAAGCGCGAAGCTACGCCGAGAGACGGCTTCGTAGGCGGCGCGGAATCACCTCAGCTAGAAACAAGAGAGCGGTCGAGGTAGGAGGTTGAAAACCTTTAACAAGAGCTCTAAATGCCGTGAAGGAAGTGAGTGAAGGCGAGCCAGGATCTTATGGATACCTTGGTGCGACAAGCGGAATCTCCGCCGCAGTGAGGAGTCTTTGCACTTTCCTTCAATAGTGATGCCTCGGGTAGAAACATTCGATGGAGTCGAAGATCCGTCGATCATAATGCTTACAAAATAAGATGGAGTGCATGGTGTCAGGGACCTGTGCGTGCGGGCCTTTAAGCCACTACGGCTCAAGGGCCATTTCGCTTTGGTTGATAAATTCACCGCCGTCTATCTGCAAATTAGTTGGAACTATTTTGTTGGTCGTCTCACTTCATCTAGACTGGGACGTACAGCGAGAGCTACCGTCTATTGACCATCAAACGAGGATGAAGTATGGAAAGTTTTGAGTCTCATATGTACAAAGATTCAGCAGAGTCACGAAGATGAAGCGTACTGACGAAAAATTATTTGTCTGACTTTCATCTAAAAATTTGAAGAACATCTGATCAAGACTTTGATGTTCTATATCTCAAGAACCCTCAAGCTAGCATGGTAGGAGTCCTCTTGAGCGAAAAGTATACATAAACGACGAGAGGCCCTCATATCAAAGAAAGAGGCTCCTCGCCCTTGAAAAGAAAAAGGGGCAGCCAGACCAGGCGGCGAGGCGGGGCCCCCGGCGACAAAGGCGACGGAGAAATCCGAACCGAGAGCGGGAAGCGATCCACTAAAGGCGAAGTCTCGGGGAACCCGTCACAGGCCACCACAAAGCGAGGCGGCGACATTACCGTCACAACGCTTCACTCCACTACTTGGCCTCGGTATCCTGAGTCACGCATGAGGTGCAGAAAGCGTGACGATTCACGAGATGGTAGAAGCGCGGATGAAATCGAGATCCGCGACGAGGGATAACACGCGAAGTGTGCGAGTTCCACGAGGGGACTATGGCGCTCGCGCAGACAATGTATACAACTAAGAAGAGAAATAGAATATTTGATACAGCGCGGATATCTTATTTCATATCTCGAGGAACCAAGCTCGGAGTGTAGAGCCCAGAGTCGGGGCGCGGGAACCGCAATCAGGCCGGCTCGGCGTAGCCATCTCGTGAGCATTTGTTGACCTGACCCGCTGGAGAAATCCATGTGATCTGGAGGATTCTTTGGAGGAGGAGAATCTAGTTGGGCGGGGCCCACCTACGGGCATAAGATCGCGGACATGGGGGAGATCTGGCCCCGATATCTAAATTGCCTTGTCGACACTACCATCACGTTCTCGACTCGAATGCGAAAGGAGTGCCGGCGCCCCCATGACCGCTTTCTTTGGCCGATCGCCAATTGTGGCCCGACACACGATTCAGGGTTTTAATTGATAATGGGAGTTGGTGACATCATCTTTTGATC
Organism: Tetrastigma voinierianum; assembly: GCA_016808115.1. Taxonomy (NCBI): domain Eukaryota; kingdom Viridiplantae; phylum Streptophyta; class Magnoliopsida; order Vitales; family Vitaceae; genus Tetrastigma; species Tetrastigma voinierianum. Next base: position 100,189 of record JAEQBH010002031.1, on the reverse strand, counting down.
GACCTTCGACAAGATGGGTGGAAGAAAAGCTAGATCCGTCGACACCTGCGAGGATTTTCGAAGAAGTGCTGCTAGTTGGGCTCGATTCAGTGGTCAATACGGGGAGAACCACGCCGACGGCGGCGGCACGACAAGGTTCCTTATAGTGGGCGCCACGTCGGCCCATGTAATATCTTTGCTAGGACCCTCCTTGATAAGCCGTCCCTCGGCATATCACGCGATAGTCAAATTCTGGCCCGGTGAATGGAGTCGGGGCGGTCAGAAGAATCGGCGGGTGGCGAGGAGAGTGTTACGACCTCCATGAAACAAAGGCGATGCGACTCATTGACGTAGAGCCGAGCTTGATATCTCTTGTGACCGAGGTGCTCGCTCGGCCAGGAGCCCTCGGAGGACTAGAGCACATGCATTGGATATTGACCCCGGAACATCCCAGCTGCATTGACCCGAACTGCGAAGGATCTCAAGGCCTCCTCACTCGGTTTTGGGACGAGAATGAGGCGTTTTACGCGTGGATGGTGGACCTTGGGGAGGAATGCGACCTGTGATAATCACCATCAGCGAACACGGCCCAGATCCTTCAAGCCAGGTTAAAAAAAAAAGCAAAGCCAGCGAGGAGTTTCGTGGAAGTGAGGCCATCAATGAGGAGGTCGGTGAGCTCCTCGAGCAAGGCGATAAGAGAGTGGGGCCTGCAGTGGCTAGCTAGCGTTGTACTCGTCAGCTAATGGCAAATGGACTGCGCGTGACTTCAGCGACATAAGCAAGCATGCCCCGAAGGGCTGGCTTCCGCTGCCCGAAATCGACCTCATCGTGGATGCCCGCTGGAACACAGTCCTTAGTTTCACATGGATGCATTTTAGACTCTGATGGTCGGCATGGACCACGGGGACGAGAAAAGAACTACCATGCGTCACGGCCACGAGGAACCTCTTGCTATCGGGTAATGCCATTTGGACTCAAAGAATGCGGGAAGCGACTCACAAGAAGACTAGTGGCGGATGTTGAGGCGAATAAGTGCAATGATGGAAGTATACGCAGAGCGACATCTTCACAGTAAGATCCACTAAGTCCGATCTCCATATCACCCATCTCTACGAGGCATTCCAGATCCTGAGGAATTATAACATGAAGCTGAACCCAGCTAAATCGTCGTGTCAGCCGGAAAATTTCTGGGTTTCATAGTTAACCACAGGGGGATTGAAGACGAATCAGGGTGAAATAAAAGCATTGCTCGACATCAAAGTCGCCTTCGGGAATAAAGGAGAGTCAGCGGTTGTGAAGGATTGCGCTGGCCGTTTAGGCGTATCCGAGAGCGAGTGATAAATGCCCGGTACTTCTTCGAGTTCACAAGAAAGCCTTTCAGTGGGACGAGAAATGTGAAGAAGCATTCATGGCATTAAAAACATACCTAAGCTCTCCTCCCATTCTAGTAAGTCCCGTTGAAGGAGAACTCCTCACTTTGTACTTAGCGTCGGACCTCAGGTGCGGTACTGGCCCGGAGACCAGACGGAAGTCCGACACCCGGGTTGCTCTTGGTCGAGCACTGAGAGGAAGGCCGGAGGAGAGGTGAGAATGGAAAAGTTGATACTACTTGCTTGGTGATGCGGCCGGAAACCGCCCCCCATTTCCGGGCTGCAGTAGAAGTCGACGAGTACCGATAGGCGGGTATTACTAAACCCGAGAAGTCTGGGAAGGGTTGATGAAGTGGGCTATGGTAGCGAGTTCGACGCCCGGTACAATTACGAAAGCTAGCGCATAAAGGGGCCAGTCTGGCGGAAGCCGTCATGGAATTCGCTCAGATGGGGCTTAACGAGCCCACACGATCCAGACGACCTCCCGAAGCATGGAAACTCTGTGGGTCAGGGCCTCAAAGCCTTACGAGGAGGCCAGACGGGCTTAATCCTCACCTCACGAGGAAGAGTAGACATTGAACTCGCATAGGGTTTGGGTTCCATCAAGCGCTGACCGCAGCGAGAGTATGAGTAGTCATAGCGGGCCCTTGACCTCGCCCACTCATTAGAGGTCGACCAGGCTAGAGGTCAGGTGACTCCCATTGGTATTGGTGGTCGAGCGGATCGAAGATACATACGAGGCCCAGTGAGACGATGGTTCTATATCTCCATAGTGATTTGCTAAGAAGTTTGTGGTTGAATTAGTCGTCCCAGGCGAGAGAATACGAGAGCCGGTATGTGGCAGAAACTGGCCACGGCCTTGCAAGAGAAGATCTCGAGGATCGTGGCGTGTCGAATACCCTAGCGAACCCTCTATCGACCCTTCTGGCGTAATTGGTGCGATGGGATCGTCTTGAGGCCGGATGGACCTGGCTTGGGATTATATTAATGTGAAGGAACCTTACGGGCGACGAGAAAGCGGCTAAGATAAGAGTAAGGTCTTCGGAGTTTACCGATCACAAAGAAGCCTTCCTGCATGAGATTCTTACACCCTTCACAAATGCTTGGGGGAGAGACCTTGAATATGTGCTAAGAGAGTACACGAAGGCATGTGGGAACCATATCGGGCTCGAATGTTATGAAAAATCTTGAGGCGGGGATACCTCTTGGCCCACGATACTTAAAGATCTGCCGGCAGGCCCAGTGAGGGTGCGAGAATCTGCCTGAGCCGCGCCTTGAAGTATCAACACTCCCGTCGAGGCCCACGGCGTCGATTACGCCGCTTCGTGATAGAGTTGGACATGTGGGACCCTACTTGCATCAGCGCAAGGAGCGATGCAAGTCATAATTGTAGCCATGAGTGGATTATTTCACCAAGTGGGCGATAGAACCTTAGCCACGATTGAGGCAAAAAATACGCAATTTCGTATGGCAAGCCATCATGTCTGATTTGGCATCCCAGGGGCCACAGTATCGGGACCAGTGGGAAGCAGTTCGTGACACGAGGTCGAGATTTTGTGAGGCTCGGAATTAAAAATTATTACTCGTCACCCGGCACACCGCGATCAGCGGATGATTTGAAGTCACCGTGGAACCATAAGGCTGCATTAAAGACGAAGTGGAAGATCTTAAAGGAAGTTGGGAGTAGAATACGCACTCCAGAGTACTATGGGCCTCTGGGGCATTACGAAGTCAACCTTTCGAGGAAGCCTTTGCAGCCTTTGTACGAGACGATGGCCACATTGAGGTTGGAATAAAATCTCTGGAGTCGAGTTAGCATCGGAGGAACAAAATGGCGAGAGGCCACAGTAATGCAGAACTTGGAACTCTGGATGAAGCGTGACGGAGTTCAGCGGTATGAAGAGTATGAAGGAAGATGGCCGAATCTTCCTGACCGGAGAGTCAAGCCCTGGAAGTTACATCTTGGATTTGGTCTTAAAAACCACGCGACAAAGGAAGATCAAGCATGGGAAACTAGGCCCCGTGGGAAGGTCCTTACATAGCAGTCGTGGACGGCCCGATTATGAGCTCCCGAGAGACGGAGGAGGAAAGAATCTTACAACATACATGGAGCAGACCACAGGCGTTTTTACCGATTATAGGCACCGGTTTGTAATAAAACCTTATCAATCTTATGTAGTGAATTACAAGACTGCCTTGGGTAATTTAGTATCTCTCAAAAACAGTCAGGGAAACATACACAATGAGAAAATTCATAAAAATAAAAGTCTCTCTTTATTCAAATGAATCATATTGATTCTGTCCATTGGTGTCCTTGATTACAACTCGAAAAACACTGATGCAAACAATTGCAAAAAAAAAAAAAAAAGGAAAAAGGAGACAAGGAAGACGAATAAAGAAAAGAGAGGGGGTGATAGGAAAAAAAGAAAGAAAAAAAAGATGGAAACGAAAGGAAAGACGGAAAAAGGGAAAAAGAAAGACGAGATGAGAAGGTGTGGAAAGAAGAGAAAGAGGAGAAAAGAAAGGGAAGAAGAGGTAGAAAGGAGGGAAGAGATAAAAGAAAAAGCGAGAGTGCGGCCCTTGAAAGGATGCGCGCCCCCTCGACTTAGCGTTCCACTAGCAAAAGCTAGGGAACAACATGACTCCCATAAAGGGGAGACTAGGGAAAAACACAACTCCCACACATGAAGACCGGAAAGGCTGATCCAAAGGCGTTAGAGGAACTCCAGTAGCGGCCGAGCGTGAGCATCCATCCCCGAGCGAACTATCCACATTTGTGGCGAATCTCAAAACGCGAATCTACGAGCAAATGAGCCACCATTTATAAGAGTCAAGCGCTCGAAAATTTACTGTCGTTCAGTTCTCCATAAATCGGCGTGGGCGGTTCGCCCCCTTTTAGAGACATGCGGCGTTTCGAGTTCACCAAAGCTTTTCACATGCGAAAATCATGAGCGGACCGGTGCACCAAAGCCCTTCGCACGAGAAATCACGCGCACGTGTCGGCTCACTTTGGCGAGCTCCTCTGCTGCGCCGCAGACCATATTGCCTCGAGTCGAGACCGGCTGAGCTACATCGCCATTCGGCAGACGCCACGAGGCCCACGGCGCGAGCCCGATTGCTTCCTTTGGTACCTCTGCTGCCGCGCGAGCCCGCAGCGCCTCGAGTCGGACGGCAAGCTGTCGCCATTCGGCGAGCCACGAGCGAAGCGCGGGGAGCGAGTTGCTTCCTTTGGCGAGCTCCTCTACTGCGCACGAGGCCACGCTGCCTCGAAATCAGGCCCTTTCGAGCTACCGCCATTACGGCTTAAGAAACGCCACAGGCGGCGCAGAGCCCGGTGCTTCCTTTGGCGAGCTCCTCTCTGCACGAGGCCGCAGCGCCTCGAAGTCGAACCGGCTCGAGTTCCTTCGCCGTCGGCGAGCCTGCCAAGGCCCTGGCCGCCGGGGAGCCCGGTTGCTCACTTTGGCGAGCTCACTGCTGCCTGCGCGACCTGGCGCACCGAGGGTTGGAGCATTTCGAACTCACATCGCCATTCGGCAAGGCGCCGCGGCGCGCGAGCCCGGTGCTCACTTTGACGAGCTCCTACTCTGCGCGAAGCCTATCTTTGCCACCGAAGTCGAACCCGGCTAAGGCTACATAGCATGCGGCGCCACGAGACCCTGTGGCAGAGCCCGGTTGCTCACTTTATGAAGCGCCGCTTCACAATTCCTGCAGCGAGCTCATCCCTCAACTCAGATGGGCGAGCCTACTGTCCCAATAGCGAGCCCTTATTTGCGCACTCAAGACGAGCCGGGCTCCATCGTGTCTTCATATTATTGGCTCATCCTTGGCTTTCGGATGGGCGAGCCACTAATATTCACATTAGCGAAGCCGCCCATTTGCCTCCGAAGACCAGGCAGGCTCCTTCGTACTATTCATATTGACGAGGCTCATCCCAACTCAGATGGTGAGCCCCTATATTCACTTGGCAAGCCCTTGACTGCGCTCGGAAGAGCGGGCTCCTTGTGCAATTCATATTGATGAGGCTGCGTCAGCCCGGCTCGAGATGGGCGGGCCACTTCTTGTGCAGTGGCAGACGCCCGGCTGCACTCGAGCGAGGCGGGCTCGCCGTGCAATTCGCCTGCGAGGCTCGTCCAGCTAGCTCGAGATGGGCCGGGCCGCTGCTATTCACGGTGGCGAGCCCTTGTTGCACTCCGAGACGGGCGGGCTCCTTCCGTGATTCATATTGTGAGGCTCGTCCCTGACTGGATGGAATGAGGCCCTACTTTATTCCGCAGTGGCAGGCCCTTGTTTGCACTCGAGGCCAGACGGGCTCCTTCGTACAATTCATATTGACGAGAAACCATCTGACTTCCAGATGGAGCGAGCCCCTCTTTATTCCACGTTAGCCAGAAGCCGCCCGGCGCACTCGAGCGAGCGGGCTCCTTGCGTCTGGTCATATTACGCGAGGCTCGTAGCCCGGCTTCGGATGGGCGAGCCCTTTCTGTCTGCGATGTGAGCCTGCATTGCCCTCAGGAAGGCGGGCTCGCCGTACTATTCATAGCCAGCGAGGCTCATCCTGGCTTCGAGATGGGCGAGCCCTACTGACCACATTGCGAGCCCTTCCTTTGGACTCGAAGCGGTCGGGCTCTTCCCTCTATTTACATCAGCGGCTCTTTGCGGCGCTGCACCGGCCACACTGCAGCGAGCCTCCGCCAGCGGCCCCCGAAGATGAGATTCACGCACTGCGCCTGCAAGGCATTGGCTTGACCTCGGCCGCGAGAACCGGGCTGACACCTTGATCAGGACGAAGCGAAGGCCACGGGCGATCAGATAGGCTCCGCCCTCGACCATATAAGGGGGGGCGAGGCCGATTCAAAGCGGAATGGTATGCAAAATTTAGTGATACGATCCTAAATGTTTGAGACCTTCAAATCGGGTTACCGCGATTGAGAAAGAATAAAGATATCTCGGCTAGAACCTGAGTTTTGAAAAATGGGTATTTATTGAAAGGGAAATTTACTGCAATTATCGGGCCAGAGGCCCAATGAAAAGGGGAGAGGTCGACGCTCAGAAAAGCATAAATGGAGTCAAGAATTTGCGGCGTCGGACGATGAAGAATGAGAAGCGAGTAGAGTAACGGAATCACAGGAATAATTCGTATCGGGAGGCCTGCGCCTCCTCGTCATGGGAGGTCGAGTTGAGAAATCTAGATCCCCGAGTGCGCTGAGCGGCCTTAGTTGACGGCCGCAGAAGCCCAGCGGGGCACCGGCAGTCTGCATGATTGTTTGATGGCCTCGTCCTCTGGCAGACGACCCGTGCGGCAGCGATGAAGATCGCGGTCTGAACCATACGTTCATTGCTCATTGCGTCTTGATAAATTCTGACAGAAGACTCACGGCAGACGGTCTCAACAACACCTGCCCTCTGAAACTCATGACGAGCAATTTGAGGATTATTTTTCTTTGGCGCTCAAATCAGTAGCTTACGCGGCTCACTTGAAGATCCGTGCACGCCGGGGAGAGTGATAGGCTCCTCCACAACCATTTGAAGCTCGTTGCAGGCCAGATCTCAGCCCCTCCAGGAGTCTCGACCAACTCACCCTGCGCGGTTTGGAGCTCACTAACCTCCGAGACTCACCCTCGGCCTTACGTGGCCGCTGGATCTCGTTCCTCATATTTTTGCGAACACGGCCGTGAAGTGTGCGCCAAGATCATACTTAAGCAGCTCTATGTCTTGGTCATATCTTGCGCTCGTCACTGCTGACTCGGCCCATTTCAGTGAGAGAAGCCACCTTCGCTTTATAAATCAGGCGATCTTCACATGTTTTCATTCGATTTTGCAGCGCCCTTCGGCCCGGGCCCTTCAAATGGGTGCGACGCTGCATCTCGAGACACGAGACATAATGCCCGGCCCGCAAATAAACACAATCCGCAGGACTTACGAAGCAATCCCTGAAAAGGCAAGCAAAGCTTCATCAGCCGGCAACTCTCTTCCGAACTCCCAGCGTCGGACTCGGGAGAATAGACGAGATGGCACTGCCATGGCTTCGGCCTTTAGGAAGCGGAAGCCACAGTTGCACCCGACTTTGCCCGATTTCTTTTTGGCTCGCCATCCCGAGGAGGTGACTTGGCATTGTTAGAAGGCGGACTCCATACGGTTATAGGCGGGCGGGTCGTGAAGCAGACGACGGCTGCCAAAGACCCTTTGCCTTGGCGACGGGCTTAGGAGAGTGATGGAGTCGAAACCGGGGAGGTGACGACCTTGGGTCCGGCTCTGAGTAGGTAGGAGGACCTTTGTGTCCCCGGAGCCTTGGCCGGCGGCGACCTCTCAGTTCCAGAAACGGGAGAAAGAGGGTGTACCACCAGTGCACCACGGGCACTTAGCGGAGGCAGGCGGTCACTGAGAAAGTCGACTTTCTCTTCTACTCGGGGCTTGAGGCGTCGCCCCGAATGAACTAAAATCTCACGAGTAGGAGTGGCACGATGGAGCCCCGAAAGGAAAAAACTCGAGGGTAGAAGAGTGGAGCCTCGAAAGCGATGAAACGTCTCGATGACAGATTAGAGAACTAGGAATGTTGACTTTATCAGCCTGCGTAGGAGCGAGCGAGCATTCCTCGGCGCTAGAGCCATACTTGGCATCTTGTCATTTGAGATTCGAGACGAGCATCTGGGAGAAGCATAAGGAGCTTAAGGTCAGAAACCTGACCGATCGTCTTTAGACAAATCAAACCAAAAGTAATCTGAGCACTCACGAAGGTTATGAGGCACTCAGCGTCACAGGCACACGAGAGTATCATCACATCACGAGAGTCATACTCCCGATTGGAACCACTATGAAAAATATCGTCCTTTCATGACCGGTGGAGGAAGGAAGGTGAGATCACCGGAGACCCGAGAACGTGCAGTGAAATAATACAGGAAACCCTCTGTATTAGCCATCCAGTTGCTGAAAGATGGAGAGACGGAGGCCACATTAGAAGGCGCCCAGACCCTCATCCTTAAAAAGACCTGATAAACCGACTAAAATACCCCAAACCCGTTAGGAGCCTTGGCTAGGAAGGGCGAATGTTGAAGTATTGAAGAGCCTCTTTTGAAGGGATCTGAAAGGCTTGAAGGCGGATTATTAAAGCGGCGAAAGCGGACCGTACACCCGGGCACGGAGAGGGCGTGTAAAGTCGAAAACATCCAGGGACCATATTCGGACACCGAGGAAGGGTGTAATGCTCGGCAAAGTAGATTCATGCTTATAGGAGGACCAGCCTACTGGGGCCCGCGCCCGCGGCATCTTGCAATGATCTGAGAAGTCAGGCCCTTAGGATATTTGATCGGGTTTATCTTCTTTTACCGCTACTGAGGAAGGGAGGCGCCTCGAGACGGGTTGAGGCCCGAACGGTATCAAACAGCGGAACGCCCCCAGCCTGCCCGGGACCGGCATCAACAGAAGAGTCATCGCTGATACGCAAAGAGGAAGAACGATTTGGACCCGTAGCGTAAGTAGCGATGCTCATGAAATCAGACATTTGAACCTAGAGCCTCGTCGTATCAATCGAAAGAAACCACAGCCAGAGGCCTTGGGGGCGCCAGCAGACCCGAATGAGAGAAAGCGCGAGAAAAGGACTGACACTAAGCAGGACGGAAAAATCCAGGCATGCAGAATATAAGAGCGCGAGAAACATAAAGACAAAGTGGGGAGTTATGAGGCGTGAGGAAGTGGTAGAAGGTCGACGAGAGCAAGGGAAAGCGAGGGTATGAAAAGCATGGCGAAGCTTCGAAGAGCCGTCATTAACGCACCACGCGTATAAGCGTGGTCAGTTGGTGTCACATCGAAGCGAACCGCGAAATATGGCGAAGTCGCGGGGATTAATCCGCGACCCTTGCCCGCGATCGTACCTGGTACGAGCGTGATAGGGATACGAAATGGGCGAGCATTTCATTGCCCGATGAAAGCGGTGGACTTCGCCACCGCGGGTGTCGCCCCACGCCGTGACTTGAAAGCGAGGCGGCTCATTAGGCACACAAACATGGATTTGGAAAAGCCGGGAAAGTACGTACCACCGGCCAGTCAAAGCCATATCTTCTGAATAACGAGAAGATAGAATATTCCGCAAAAGGCGTCCTGATGGATCGATCAAGTCTTATTATAAAGGGAAGGAAAAGCAGCGGAGAAGGCCCAGATTGGTTGGATATACCCCCGATAAGGAGGATTACTCACGAAGATAAACTCCTTTGGTAATCCATTGCTAAATCGAAGTCATTGCATGAAACCTATCCTCCCGAGGAAGAACCACAATCATCGTCGAATTGGATGAATATCCGTTATATATACAAGTAAAACCGAAACCTTTAAGGTGCGCTAATTCCTAAGCAATGAAGCATCCTCCTCCTCGGAATGAATCGACTTAGGCATCGAGTGGCCGAGGCGAAGCCCTCGCCAGGCCCTGTTTGTTACGGTTCTTGTTGCGGGAGAGTCTGCTAAATCGAGCGTAGATCGACGTGTGCGGCAATCCTACGGCCGAAGCGATCATCGGCCCAGTCTTGGTCGGCCCAGCTGACCGGCACCGGCCCGATTCAGGTTGAAAAAGGCATCATCGGTAATAATTTTATAAATATTTTTAGCAAAAATGGTTTATATTGAGAGTTAAGGTAACTATGTCACTTTAAAGAAAACGGTACATCGGTTTCGGTTTTTTATTTATATAAATCAAAAAGCCTAACCATAAACATAGTTAGTAGAATCTTGATTAACCATTTTAATTAACCATATATATTGGTTTAGTTGTAGAATTAAAAAACAAATTTATAATTCCATAATTGTATATTAAAGTTCAAATTCCAATAATTACTATAAATACAATAAAAATGCAATAAAAAAATGAATACATTGTTATCAATTCATTTACAATCTCATGACACTTAGTTCATTTATAATACATCCAAATAATATATGAAATACATAAGATTAGATAATTTAATTACTATTTTTTTTAATCAACCACATGTTTTAACAACTTCAATAAAATAATAATAATAATAATAATAAAAATAAAAAAACTACATCTAAAATAATCACAGGAAAACCCAAGAAAATTTCATTTTTCCTGAGAAATGGCAAAACGGTAATTTTGTCGAAATAGTATAGGCTAAAACCTGGAAATTTTCTAGATCTTGGATAATGAAACGGATTTGATTGTTGGAATCGTCTCATGAAATACAGATACCTTGTGATTCGTTTGAATTGGGGATAATTTAGAATTTGGCGTTTTTCGAGGGGCATGGGGTGTCGATAACGCATGGCATGATGCCATGGCACCATGGAGGATCACCACATGGGTGGTGTAAGAGAAGCCACGAGGGCCACGAAGCATGACCTTGTCACATGCATGTATGTACCTTTGTGACCAGTGTCTGGCAGCTAAGATATTTGAAGAGAGAAATATCTTGGGAAACGACAATTCGTTGGAAGCCCGAAAAACATTATAAAAGGAAAAGAAATGAAACAGAGGTCTTGGAAAGAAGAAAGAAAGAAAGGAAAAAAAAAAACAAAGTTGTCGAATTTTTTTATGATGTTAGTGCGAGGGATTCGGTGGCAGGAATTAAGTTGGTCTGCTGTTAGGAGAGTTTCTGAGTGAGTGCGAAACGAGGAAAGTTCGATTAACTGCGCTCTCTGAGGTGAGGTTCTCTGCTCGGGTTCTACTGTTTAAGGGCCGTAAATGGCCGTATGGGTCGGCTCGTAGCGGGATCGAGTTTCGGTCGTGAGGCCGATTTTGGATGATCCATGACGGGATTTTGAAAGGTCGGTATTAGAGACGATTTTGGTTGTGCTGGAATGCTAGAAAATGCATGTTAGACTTTGTTGTGGCCGGTTTCGGATGCGTTCATGGCCAGTTTTGAGAGTTGTTTGATTTGAGTGATTAAACGTAAAATTGATAAAATTGGTAAAATATACATATTAGGTATTTGGGGTTGTAGTAGCCATAGTGATGATCAGGCGGCGGATAATATAGATTTTATAGTGAATTGTTTTTAAGACCAGGTTTTGAATTAGGTTGTTGACTAAATTTTTACCATTAAAGCGGAGACTAAAATTCTGGACTAAGTCTATATTTTCAAAATGAGTATAGCCGGGAATGGCTCACATGTGAAATATTTTTGTGTGTGTTATTCTTTGGAGATTTAATACAGCATGCTGAATAATAATGTAGATATATTATATGTGTATTTAAATGTATTAATACTGTAGATGTGAATTATATATATTTGCATAGTATGGCATGATACGATTAGTAAGGTGACCCACATGTAAATTATTGCATCATACATATAACACCCAGGAACATCTGATGGCATTAGCATTGCATATATGCCTGAGGGACATACGCATTATGTTGTTGGTGTGTGTGTGGGTGTAGTCACCATACTTAGTGACAATGAATGGGTAGTGAGGCTCCGTGTTTTGAGCGGCGTCGATACGATGACTCACGGTTGAGCTTGTAAAGAAATATAAATCAGCAGGTGTGTTAGGCGAGCAAGAAGGAGACCGTTAACCTCGGGTGAAAAGCTGGAACATGGGTCATATCAGGGCTGCGGTGTGATCAGAAAGGTATGTTGCTGAAGACACACTGGTCATGTTTTATCACATGGAGCTTCAGGTTGTGTGATAAGAGTCGGATTGACACAAAGGATTGATTTAAATCGTGGCGCGCATTGGATCTTGATGGAGTCAGGGCTTGATACGTGGTCGTTAATGTGCCGGTGGCGATTTTTCCGCGGCATGCGCGTGAGCGATCGATGGTGGCTGGATATGATGATGACATTTCATGTGGCCGCCATGGCGTATGTAGGCGTTTCTCTTGGATGTGTTTGTTACTGCGACCATTGTGCTGCCAGGTGGAAGTAGCCCTTGCTTGGAGTCATTCTGACGGGCTTTGCTCTTTACTTCATGAGACCACACTTTTCCGTCTGGGTGGTGGGTGTGAAACCTTCCAAATCCAGGAAATTCAGTTGACTGCGTCGACACTTGGAATCTCTCGTGATGTCAGGTGACTCAGTGCATTTTTCACGAAAATCGGGGCGGGAATCTCCTTTGTGGGGGCTCTGAATCTGAGGGCCTGTAAACTGTCCCAAACGAGTCAGTACAGCAGGTTGTGATTTGAAACATTGCCCAAGGCAGTAAACAATACTGATACTCATGCCAACTATGAATCAGGCTACGATGATTCTGAGTTCTTTCATCTTACTCACGATACATACATTAAACTTAAGAAAAGTTCATGTGTATACATCAAAGCCTGATGACTTTCTTACAATCCTCAGCCCCTGGGGCGGCGTTACCTCGCAGCTCCTTTATGAAAATAATATCCTGACGGGGTGAGCTGTCTTTCGATAGTGGAATCGCCACTAGAGTAGATACTCACCACCTAAGTGGTCCTGTTCAGTGAAACACATTCAAGCAAATGTGATTCTGCTTGAATCTGTGATGATAGGATCAGTCCTCAGGCTCCATCACTGCACTGCCTAGCCTGGTATGAAGGTGTTTTGTTAGTGGACAGCCCTAAAGTGTATATATGTCGATTGAGTGCATTTCCCAATGATTGATATATTATTTGTTTTAAGTTTGCCCTCAGGTGGATATCAGGTGGGCCACTCTAGACCGAGTTGATGTTTTCATTTGGACTACCCTCCAGATAATTAAATGTTTTTTAGATGACCCTCCAGTCGTTTCTCTAGACTCATCTATGCACTCACTCCCATAGTCTAGGATGTTCAATGCATATGGAATGCATGTATGTCGATTAAATCTAGTCAATCATTTAAAATGTAAACATGCACATATCCACATAATATATCGATCTAATCATGTCATATAATTAGTAATTCACGTCTCAAAATTGGCACCAGCCAATTTAATGATCCAAACCTGAGCAATTAGGCTTGAATCACTCAACTGGCACATTTTCACTAAAAACTCTGTTTTTGTGTCATATTACCTCTGTAAACAGATAAAGGCACCAGGTTTCTGGTTGAACACATCCATTCATCGGTTCCTTTGTAGGCGCATTTCTGTTTAAGCTGTTTCAATCTGGCATGATTTGGCACCCCTTAGCTTCACATTCCACATACAGTAGCACGTGAGTGAGTCAAACACACCATTTTGTTCAAATTATTTTTAATCTAAATTGAGTTCAGGACAGACAGATAAACCTTAAAGGCTCAGTGACTCAAACATTAAGTAAAGTACTTAAAGAGGAATAAAAGCATAGAGTGGAGAAACTATCTCTCGGAGTTTGAAAACTCCTAAATCTAGTAATACTTATGTGACCCTCTCATATGAAACATTAATTCTTATAAAGTGCATAGACGTTGGATGCATCTTAGAGAAGTTCTCTCTCTAAAGGAAATCTCAAAAAAATGGCTACTGGACCACTTTCTGGTTCAATTCACGTTTTCCTTTTCTAGCAGTTGGAAAGGCGGCCCGTTCCTTGTTTTGGCCTTTTCTTCATTTAATCCAAAATTTCGAAATATGTATTATGTCTTTTCCCGGTTCAGCATTGATCTATCTAAATTTGTCGTTTCATCCATTTCTCTACTCCATACCCTTATGGCACATGGTACTTGCTATATATGACTTTAAATTACTCGCGAAAATCGTTATCTGACACCCAACGACAGTAATACCTCGAAGCGCGTCACGGAGCTTTCGAAACAATACGAATTAGGAAAAAATTTTACGTGCTGGCATGATTTGAGGCAGTTCTTGGTGTGAAATCTGTTTAATCATCGAGATCGAAGAATAAATTCCGGATTTTAGCAGAATAACAATTTATAAATCAAAATTCACGATTTGCCTATTCCATAAATTGAAATTTCTCAGGTCTTCGTGAGTGATTTGACTCAATATGGGACCGCATGAGGATGAGAGCGGATGCGGCTTTGACACTGTTTTGTTTTGTCTTGTATTATATTCGAACATAAGCAAAACATGAATACCTTTGTTATATAAAATTGTTAAATGGTATTGGTAAAATAATCTATCCTTATATTTTGTATATTTGTGAATTAAATATCACGGGAATGGTCTCAATATGAGACAAATGAGTGTGATATGGGACACTCGATATTCTGAGATTTCCATGAGTTGACCAGTTGTCAATGGACCCCGAGATGAAGTGTCTAATCACAACCTATATGTTTTTTAGTTTGATGAGATTAGATAAGTCTAAAGTGTGTCCTATCATATATATTTGCTGCCTTACTACTAATATAAATATATAACCATGAAATCCAGTGCACAATGTCTTCCTCCAGTTTCAAAAGCAAACATTATATCATAATATTAATGGAACCCGCCAACCAAAAAAAATATTATAATAATTCATCCCTGAAATTTGGTAAACTAGATATTAAAGTGGAATTATATTGATAAAATCATAAATATCACCTTTGTAGATTATTTTTTCATCTATACATATAGAGAGAATTCAAATTATACGACAATGTTGACCTATATATAAATTTATTTTTTCACCAATATATATTATATACATTATATTTTATAATTTTTAGTATAATATTTGTATTTTTTTATTTTAGTTTGATTGTAGAAATACATGATTACATTATTTTGTAAACCTAAACCTAAATCAGCTGAGAATTATAAAACTAAGCAAAAAAACCAAGCCTGATGATTCGGTTAACCTAGTTTGATTCGTTTCGGTTTGGACTTTCTCAGTCGGTTCGGTTTCCTTGAGTTTTTTGCACTTCCCTATTGAGATTAGTCTTTTAATACCACAATTAAAATGCCATATGAAATATGTATTTTAAGAATGTAACTTTTGAAAATAATATGTAAATTAGACTTAAGCTTCATGTGAAGTGTATTTGAAAAATTACAAAATAATGACCCCAAATTATTAGACATTTTGCAACTACAATTGTGGTCCTCAAAAAATATTCAATTCAAAGTGAATTAATTATAAATTTTCTCATATATTAAAGTATTTCATATGACCAATAAAAGAGGATTTATTTAAATATCAATAACTATGAGACAAACAATGAGTAATAGCAAATAATATGACATTTTTTGCTACCTTTATGATCCTCAAAAAACATTAAACTTTTGGAGAGGAGATATAATATTTATCCTAGAATATATTAGTTTTTGAGACAAACATAACGTGCATCGCATATAATATACTATCTATGACCAACCAGTCAGTGGTTGCGGATAATAGAACATCTTATGACCCAATTCTTGTTCTCACAAAATACAGTTCTTTTAGAGACAATTAAAATATTTTTCATAGATTATAAATTTTTTGAGACAAACATAAGGTTCATCACAAATAATATACTTGTCTATGACCAATCAATAAGATGTCGTCAATTATAAGATATTTTGTGACTAAAATTAATAGTCCTCACAGTATCCGGACTTCCAAAGGGCCAGTGGTAATATTTTTGTAGAATTATAGTATTTTCATTTAATAGAAGATTTATCATATTAAGAATACATTTACAATCAATCTAATATTTGGTCATGGTTATAATATCTCTGATGAAACAATGGTATCAATAAATAAAATTGTTGATAGTAAATAAATAAATAAATATTTAATTTGGTTATCTATTAAATTAGCGACCAATTGTCAAAAGAAAATCGTGATCCAATGACCAGTTTGGACGATGGTAAAAATCGCTGGCTTCCATGAAAACCAAATTTTTGTGTTGTTCTCAAGATTTCGGCATCCAAAGATCATAACTTAAAGACTTCTGAAAGGTGATTTTATAAAGAAAAGCATTTTCAAATATGAGATATTGAATATTGGAATATTGGAAGGGGTATTAGTCCAGTGAGATCATTTCTCACAAGTCAATTCAGATTCTGGAAGATTCCTATCTCGTATGGAATGCTTCCATGAAGATTGTTTTCTAAGCCTAGCCATTGCCATTTGAATCGCTGCCCATGAAGCTGGAATAGTACCCCACAGCTATGAAGACTGTAAGCCGTGCGAATCCGCCAGGCGATCCCCGTGAAATTTATCGCTGAAAGAGAAACATTTCGCTTTCGCACCGCTTTAAGTGCAAAGTTCCTTACAATTTTATTACTACCAAGTGATGAAGATGGCCATTTCGTGCATCGATGGCCATAAAAGCCGTTTGTTATGAGACTGCTTAACAAGGAAGCAAAGGTTACCAACATAAGGGAGAGAGAGATGGTGTTTTGAGATCGATATTATCCAGGCCACCTGCCTCCACACAAGAACCTCAAGCACAACCTGAAAGACCAGCCTGATAGGTTGAAAAACCTCTCAAACTTAAGTACTACTACAAACTCTTGTGTGGAACCGATATAGGATCGTATGAAAGACCTATGTTACTAAGGCTCAAAGTTGTTTCTCGATGTCCGTGATTGCGACAAGAGACGCCAATCCAGTTGCATCTCTCCTACTTCAGTCTGGGCCCCTGGGTACTGTTGAAACAGTCAAGCTTTGACCTCGACTTGAAGGTGCCAAGCAGAAAACCCGTTGAGTTTGTGGAAGAAAAGGCCAAATCGAGACCACGCATGAATGCAAAGATTAGTACTCCGCGAGGTAGACCATGATGTAAGCCTTCCCATCAACATGTTTTTCGAGAAAGAAAAAAAAATATATATATATATATATAGACTAAGGTCTTTTGTTGGTTGTTTTACACAGTTTTTGGATAGGGTTTGAAAAATGGGCCTGGGCAGCCCACTCACCAAGCTCCAAAGCACTCGCCCAACGCAATACTCCAGTTCCCTGTGCTACCACCCCAAAACAAGGTCCGGCTCATAGGTCCAAAGGACAAATCTTAGATGAATTAGAAGGTCCATATCCCCGCAACCGATTGTATTTCGCTATCACTTAAAATAGAATAACCCCTAACAATATATCGTCCTGCCGATCCAACCAAATCTTATCAATAAGGAAAGGAAAATAATAACAGATCATCACTAGTTGTATCTCCCCCCCAATAAGGAAGGAAGACTATCCCAAATAGACAGCTCTTTCTAAATCCATTACCAAATCCGATACTGATAAGAAAATCCCATCCAATGGGAACAAATCCTAGTTACAGTCCAACTGGTTAGACATCTACTATAAATACATGGCCACCCCAAATGATGAAAAAGGTACGCACTCTAGACGCATAAACATAACACATCCCGCCCTCTAAGGCCCTCTTTTCTCTCTAAAGAAATTGACTTAGATTGTAAATGCCACGGCGAAGCCCGCCGAATCTCCCTTCTTCCTTGTTTTTGCAAGATGCCACGTCGTAGGCCCCCAGATCAACAAGCAGCAAATGATCCCATCCCAGCCCAGTAATCCAAGAGCCTGATCCCACCGCCAACTGTGTCCGCCCAACGATCCCGCTGACCTCCGCGTGCCCCCCGTTGAAAGGCATCATCAATGGCGCCACCGTGGGAACGACGCTCTATATAAATATAATCGATTTCGGCCATCGATGGTATCAACCCGAACACGCGTGAGCAACGCCTAATTCACCAAGGATGCAGATCCACCACAGCAACGCGACGCCACAGACCCTCCCGGGACAGAGAGAGAAGCAATGGAAGCTAATACGAACAAAGGGAAGATTCGCTCACAATAATCAACGCCGATAGAAGAGTTAGAACAACTTACCGTATGTACAACATCCACTGAGACACGATTGCACCCAGAAGGTCATAACATTCTCGCTGAGGGAAGACGGCCGCCCACGATTCCCGAGGTGCCGAAATCAGGCGCAGCGTCCCGCCGAGCCAGGCAATCGACCAATCGTCCCTTGCGTAAGAGGGAAACGAAGCAATGCTCGGAGGACGTGTCGGGAACGAAGAACTACATCACCCTCAACTAAGAGCAGAAGAGCAATCATGGGAGCAGAGGTTCAAGAGCCTTCAACAAGAGCTCAACCGTGTGAAGGAGGTGGTTAAAGGACGCCATCGCACACTATGGACAATACCTTGAGTACAGCAACCGAATCACCCTTCACAAACAGGTGCTACGCCACCCCCTTCCAACAAATACCCGACGTTACAAGTGGAAGCATTCGATGGCATAAAAGATTCCGTCGACCACCTCAATATTTCATAAAAATCAAACTGAGTTACATGGGTATCGTGACCCTATATGGCGTGTAGCTACACACACTAAAAGGCCCAAATTTCTTTGGCCTCGGTTTAACACTCCACCTTCATCAATCTCTTCATTCGTGAGAACTATTCATTGCGTTCGCCTCCCACTCTCATCGTGGAGCCGTCATACAGAAACCGAGTTAATATCTATTGACCGCTGCAGGCTCGTGAGAAAGTCCCCGAAGTCCTACGTGAAAAGATCCAATGCCGGAGTCCCCGAAGATAGACATACCCGATGAAAATTTAACACGTATTCATTGCCGGGTTGGAGTGTTCAAGGATCCGATGTTTTCCCATCTCAAAGAACCCCTGCCAAAGCATACCGAGGTGCTCGCAGAAAAGCGTAGAAGCATATAAACTGGCCGAAGAAGCCCTCATTTCCAAGAAGGAGTAGCCTCCTCCACCCATAAAGAGAAGAGCGGAACGTATAAACGACGAGGACGAAGCCCCAAAAGACAAAGCGCTCGGGAAACATCCCCAAAGAAGATGGAGAACGATCCCCCAAAAGGCGTGAAACCTCAGTGGAACGTTCCAAATCCACCGCACTGGGAAGACGACGACGTCGCTATTCTCGCCCCGGGCCGTTCACTCCCTAACGGCCTCGCAGCCGCCGTAGTCTCCGCATGGCACTAATCCAGCGCTTCCCGAGGTAAAACACCCAAAATGAAGTCGGATCCCGCCGCCAAGGGACAACACTAAGTATTGCGAAGTTCCATAGGGACTATAGACACCGACGGACAAACCGTATGCGGCCGCATAAAGAAAGAAATAGGAGTACTTAATACGGCTGATACCTCCCGCTTCACATATCTCCGCTGCAGAATCGTGCCTGAATCAAGCCTTAACCAAAGTTCCCAACTCATCAACCGCCACCCCGGGCAGATGATCGACCAAGATCAAGAACTCGGAGAAATCCGTGTGATCTTGGGAGGATCTTGCAGAGGGAGGAGAGTCTAGTTCAGCTCCTGAAAAGCCCATCCGCGCAGCATCGTCACGGAACAGGGAACCGACCTATCCAAACTGCCGCGGCTCGACACATCCATCACATTCTCTGACTCAGATCTGATGCCAACACCCCATGACGACCATTGGTAAAGCTCACACTGTGGCCAACAAGACAAAATACTGCGTTCCTCCCAGTTGATAACTAGAGCTCACCATACTCATCTTCGTCACCTTCGGAGCAAAATGGCATTGGGAGAGAAAACCTGGAGCCCAACACACATCCGCGGGTTCTCGTGGAAAAGCAGCCATTTTGGGGCTCAATTCACCGAGCTCACCCCCGAGAGCCTCTGCTGTGCAACGACAATGCCAGCATTCTCATTGTAGACGCCCTCACGCCTTATATATTATGTTGTTAGGGTAGACCTCTCTTAACAATAAAGGCCATCCTCCGCGCACTACATGATAATCAAGTTCCCAACCATACACGGAGTAGGGATGGTTCGAGGAGATCAACGGGTGGCCACAGAATGCCAAGGTCACCGGATGAAGCGTAAGAGCGCCCACACCGGATTATGGATTCCAGCTTGACATGCGCGTGACGAGGTGTCACCCACCCAAGCCCTCGTAAGAATTAGAACCAAGATCGCCGATGACGACCCCGAATGATCTCGGCCTATATCGCCCAAACTAGCGAAGACCTTAAAGGAAATGGTAGAACACTCCCCAGGTACCAAGTGGGCCTGTCAGACGACACAAAAGTTTAAGAACCCTGAAACCCCATTTGCCCCCAGCCTTCTGCACCGAAGGCAAGAAATTGATGTCTAATAAAGTCTCCCAGCAGATCTAAAGTTATACTCAGCAA
Organism: Tetrastigma voinierianum; assembly: GCA_016808115.1. Taxonomy (NCBI): domain Eukaryota; kingdom Viridiplantae; phylum Streptophyta; class Magnoliopsida; order Vitales; family Vitaceae; genus Tetrastigma; species Tetrastigma voinierianum. The sequence continues at coordinate 79,897 of JAEQBH010002031.1, read as the reverse complement.
CATGACTGTACCTCTCTGCCTAAACTTATAACTCCTAGATGAAAAGCCAGCAAGTTCTTAAGGCTTACAGAGATTATCAAAGGAAGACAAAGAAGGTACTATAATAAAAAAAGTCAAACCCAGAGCTTATATGGCTCGGGTGGATTTAGTCTTTTAAAGAAACTCCCCGCCAAATAGTGAAGAACTCCGGGCGCATGAAAATCGGCCCTGACCGAAGGTTCTTACATCATATTCGTCAAGCCGCCTGGGCAATTATGAGCTTCGGGATGCAGGAAGGGGAGGAATCTTACAAAGATACATGGAATGCGAACATTTTGTTATGCACGTTAGCATCGGCTCAGGAAGTTACAAATGTGAGCCTTGTTAACTTTAGTGACGAGTTGAGCGTCACAATTATGCGTTGTCGACGTCCCAAACGCTCGTATATATAAAACTCATGTAAAAAGGCAAATGAGAAGGTTCATAGACATAAAGGAAAAGCTTCTTTATTCCAAATGAATACATTTAGTTACAATTGGTGTCATCGACACATCTCGAAAGCACTCGCACGCGCTTCTCAAAAAAAAAAAAAAAAAAGGAAAATGAGATGGAAATAAATGGAGGAGGGTTAGAAAGATGAAAAAGAAGGAGAAGGAGAAAGGAGGAAGGAAGAGAAAGAAGAATAGGAAATGGTGAAGGCGACGCAAGAAGAAATGCACGCCTTCCTCGGCGCATCTCCCAGCAACGGCTAGGAATAACATGACTCCATGTAAAGGGAGACTAGGGAAAAAAACACAACTCCCGGCGATGAGAAGAATTAGCAAAGACCAATTCAAAATCTTCGAAGGATCTCAAAGAAGATGACCGTATTTCGACGCTTCATCACACTCCAGATTTCTAAGCACGCATCAGAAAAGCAGAATATACAAAATATAAGTCCCGCCAGCAATGAAGCTGCCATTTATAAAGAAGGCCAAAGCACTCAAAACACCAATCGCTTCAAATTCCATAAATCAAGATAAAAGTATGCTTCGCACTCTTCCAAAGAAAATCAAGTCGAATGGTTTCGCGACGCTAAAGAACTCACTTTGACGAGGTGATCCACTCGACGTGTCACGCTTTACCCGAGAGTCGTATCACCAGTTAAATCGCCACCTCCCCGCCGACATCGCCACTGCTTCACGCCACTTCTGGCTACATCGCCACTTGGCCATAACGCCACCAAGGCCACGCGCTGTGGAGCCATACCACATTGATGAGGTGATCCACTCGCCACAGCCACGCCGCTCTAACGAGTCGATCAACCTGTGGTCGGAACGCCACCAAGGCCATAGCGCCAGGAGCCAAGCAGCTCACATTGACGAGGTGATCCACTCAGCACAGGCCACGCTGCCTAACGAGTCAGATCAACCCAGGCTGGAACGCCACCAAGGCCATAGCGCCAGGAGCCAAGCAGCTCACATCGGGGCAGGTGATCCACCAAAGACAAAGCACGCCTAACGAGTCGATCAACTCAGTCGGAAAGCCACCAAGGCCACGGCGCCGTGAGCCCAGCGCCACTTTGATGAGTTCGTCTACTGACAAGTCACGCCACTCAAGGAGCCATCTCAGCTCAGTAACTCGGGCCCAATGAGCTCCAAGAACTCACTCTCCGACGAGCTCGCCTCAATAGCCGCATTGATCGAGCCTTCCCCAACAACCACACATGGACGAAGCCCCCGCCCAACAGCTTCGATACAAATGTGACTAGCTCTTCCCAAAGAAGCCATTGCTGGATCTAGCCCAACTGTTCGCATTGACGAGCTCTTCCTAGCAGTTCACATGGACGAGCCCCGCTCCACCGCTGGTCACCGATCAGCCTCTTCCCAAAGAATTCATGGACGAGCTCGCCTAACTGCCGTACTTGACGAGCTCTCCTAGAAGTCCACATAAACGAGCCTCGCCCAAAGAAGCCAGTACCTGGATTGAGTTCACATGGACGAAGTTTCACCTAACTAAGCTCGCCGACGAACTTTTCCCAATACCGCTCACGCGATCGCAGCTCGCCCAACCGCTCGCATTGGACGAAGCTCTTCCCGCCAGCTCACATGGACGCAGCTCGCTCAATCGGTTCAGCATTGGACGAGCTCTTCCCAAAGAACTTCACATGGACGAAGCTCGCCCAACCCGTTTCGCATTACGAGCTCTTCCTAGCTCACATGGACGCGCCTCCCGCCCACCGTCGCACGACGAGCCTCCGCCAGCTTCACATGGTCGAGCTCGCTTCAATGCCGCATTGACGACTCTTCCTAGAAGCCCACACGGGCGACGAGCCCCGCGCTTCGCCAGCTCGCAATGGACGAGTTCATACGGACGAGCCCCATCCAGCTCATATTCGCATGTAATTCCAGCCTCGTCAGCCTACGACGAGCTCATCTATTCAAGACAGCCATGTAGCCTAAAGGAGTCGGCCTCAACTCATGCAGCAAGTCACCGATGGAGGATCACCCGCCTCGTTGGACGAGCGCCTCGCATCAGCAAATCTAAAAATAAGTCTTCAAGACATGCAAGACAACTAAGACCAAGAGCCAATTTGACGTAGCCCGCCCCTATACAGCTCCATGTTCTAGAAACCGCCCACTCAGACAAATAGCCCACGGGGTTCCCTCGCCGACTACGCTGACGAGCGACCAGCCCACCGTGCACCCCCTCACCGGTCATACGATTCATGAAGAAAAGAGAAAATACTCCAGCAAGAGCGCAAACCATAAAAAATGAATATTTATTAAAAGGATGGCTACATATGTCTCGCCCTGTGCCCTGCTAGAAAGGAAACGGTGTACATAAAAGAAAAAATATAAAAGTCGACTAGAGATGAGCACCAGAACTCAGGCGTCAGCAGGAGGAACATACGATGAAGAGGGGAACTGGCCCTCGCCAGAGTACCGTGCTCTGAGAACACCGCAGAAAGATTCCTCCGCCTCCCCTCGTCGCTTGGGAGGTCGGTTGAAGTCCAAATCGAGCATACATGAACTGCCTCTCACGGAAAGCGAGCCACCCGCAGGCCCACCGAAAGACTCCTGCTTGATCCCCCGCTTTCCAATAACTTCATCCCTCTGAGCAACCAAAGTTACTAGCTGATGAAGGTCCCCACACAATCCGCGACACTCCTCACTCCAAATTGCTCATCCGAATTTACTTCCGCCCCGGAGGCCTCACAAATGAGCCACCCTAGTACGCTTCTCTTGCCTTGAGGCTCGCGACGCAGCTACCGGAGCTGGGCGCCACCTTATCGTCCGTGTCACATTGGTCGCGACGTAGCTCCTTCTTCTAGACTCCTCGCGCCGCCCCGGATGTAATGAGCTCCTCCCTAACCATCTGAAGCTCACACTGAGTAGACTGCAGCCCTTCTCGGGTCTCAATCAAATCATTTTGAGCAACCTGGAGCTCACCCCGAACCTTCCGAAGCTCGCCTTCAACCGCCGTCAAACTACTTCGAACTTCATCCTCTCTACTTTCTGCCCGAGCACGAGCCAATGCGGTATGCTTTAGATCGACGGTCGCCATCTCAACCATATCGGCCGCGCCCGCCCAGCTCGGTCCTCCCGAAGTGAGAGGGGCTGCCTCGCCTATAAATCCGGGCGATTTTGACATGCTTTTCGTTTAGTTTGGCCTTTTCGGCCAGACCCTTCAAATGAGTGGCTGCCTGCACATCAAACATGGAGTCAACAACCAACACGGAAATAGGCACGACTAGGGACTTACCGAGGCAACCCCCTGAAGGGATAGAGCCAAAGCCTCATCAACGGGCAGCGCTTTCGACCTCCCAAGATCATAATCCTTAAGGATGACGAGACTGTACCTGCCGCAGTTTAGCATCAGTGAGCAAAGAATCCTCATCTTCGCCAACTTTTGATTCTGATTTTTCTCTCTGATCCTTCCACCCCTTCTCGAGGAGTGTGGCCTAGCACCTCCGGGCGGATCTGCACGGTAATAGGCATAACTCGCCTGCACGTCGACTGCTCCACCCAAGAGATCAAGGCCTTCACAAGAAGCTTAGGCGGGGCGCGCAGCTCATGATCATAAGAGCCTCGCCAAAGCGACCGCACCGCTCCCGGGGCCGAAAGGGGTATTGAAGCCTGAGACGCCCCCACTCGGAACTTTATCAAAACCCCGCCCGATCTTTCTGCAAGGGGAGCTCTGATTTTTTTTCCAAGCCAGACCCGGGCTTCCTAGACAAATAGCCCCAACCTGACCCAAAAATCTCCCAAGAGGGAGGCTGCTTCATGAGCCCAATGGGAGAGACCTTCACGGCGGAAGGAGGCAAGGGCCCCGCCGCTGGAACATCAGACCTCACAAATTGGGATGGGCCAGAATGTCCGGGATTTTTATCACCGGTGAAGGACTAGCAAAGCAGTGACATTCCGCCAACACCAAAGTGCTACGACATTATCTTCAAGACTAAGGTCGGTGCCGAAAGACCCCGGGAAGCATGAGAATAATGCAAAATCAGAAATATTCAGCAACCTTCACACAAGTTATACCGAAAACAGAGCAAACACTCACGAAGATTATCAGGGGTGGTCCAAGCCACCGGAACGCCCAGAGTGTCGTCCTTGTCGGAAGGATCATATTCCCAGCTAAGTAATCGCTAACAAAGAAATAAAGTCCTTCCACGACTCCATGGGAGTAGCTGAAGACGAGATCACTGCAGAGCTCCGTGGCGCCGAGAAAATAAAGGAAGCCCTCGGGTGGTCTCTTTTGGCCAAAAAGATAGAGGAGCAAAAGCCACACTAGGGGACGAGCCCCTCTGTCTCCTAAAGGCCAATAGGCTCCACCAAATACCTCAACCGGGCTGGGAGCAAGTCGGGAAGACGTACATTGGGGGTCAAAGCTGCGCAACCCCTTTCATGAAGGTGCGTGGAAAACGAAGACCACATCAAAGAAGTAATTCTCAAAGAAACATACTCATCCCCAAGCACGTAGCTAAAGGCAAAAAGTCAAGACGCCGTGGTCCATACTGACGCCGTGGGGAGGCTGGGCTCGATAACGTTCAAGCAAAGGTAACCCCATACCTAAGGACCACCTTGCTAGGTCCCACGTCAATAAAGATGTTTGACGGCGCATTTAAGGCATCCACCCCCCGTGATATCATCAGGGTTTACTTTTCCTTTATCCCATTCAAGGGAAGAGGAGGCCCAGAACGCTTCTGGAGCCCAATCCACTACCGAACGCCTAAGCATCCCTAACTCCGGGTGCCTTAACCGGCGTAACAAATCGAAGAGTCATTGCCAATACGTGAAAGCAAGGGAAGAGCGACTGACCCATAATAAAAGCAAACAGTAAAAACGAAATCCAATCACTTAACCCTAGCGCCTCGTCAGTACCAATCGAAGAGAAACCAAAGAGGTAGAGACGCAAAGGGTCCAGTGGAATAAGACTAAGAAGCTACCTCAGAAAACGCCGTAGTTAATTTCACACAAAAAGGCCAAACAGAGAACTCGAGCAACAAAGTACGATCGCGGAAGAGGTTGGAGGACCGTATAGGCTAATGGTGACGTAGGAGGTCCGCGAAAGAAACCGAAAGAAACTAGAAGAGGTAGGAGAGCGAAACCCAAGAGTCACTACTATCACAAGACATGACTGACAAGCCCAACTAAACCCAACCCCTCAAACAGACACGTGGAAATTGCATCCGATGCAAGAAATGATGCCCTTACCCACGCACACTGCACTCCCGGCAATGTTGTACAATCGATGTGGGTCAGAAACAAGGCCCGCAGAATTCACTCACCAAGCCCAAAGAAGTGGCGCGCCCAATGCAATACCTAGGCCCCTACCAACCCAAAACAAAAGGCCCGGTCCAGGTCCAAAGGACAATCTTGGATGAATTAGAAGGTCCATATCCTGCAAATCAGATTGTATTTCGCCAATACAGAAAATAGAATAACCCCTAACAATATATCGTTCCGTCGATCCAACCAAATCTTATCAATAAGGAAAGGAAAATAAAAACAGATCATCACCAAATGGATTTCAATAAGGAAGGAAGATTATCCTGAAAATGGGGAGCAAAATTTTCAACCCATTACCAACCGATATCATAAGAAAATCCCATCCAATGGGAACAAATCCTAGTTACAAATTCACAAACCGGGTTAGACATCTACTATAAATGCATAGCTACCCTCTAGCGGTGAGCAGTACGCACTCTTAGACGCATAAACATATGCAACACATCCGCCCTCTGCGCTTCCTCTTTTTCCGTCGTAAAGAACCCACTTAGTATCGGGAGTTTCGCTAAGGGCGGCCCCCACGCGCCCACCCCCCATTCTTCCTTGTTTTTGCAGAGGAGTGCTACGTCCAGAGCCTGTAGATCAACAGCTTAAAATGATCCTACCTCAGCCCAGTAATCCAAGAGCCTCGTGATCCACTCTTCACCAACAATCCTGTAGTCCGAACAATCTAATGACCTCACACGCTCCAGCTCCCACCGTTGAAAAAGGCATCATCAGTTTTGAAAATAAGTTTCGAGAACAATGTTTTAAACTATTTTCTGATGTTTGTTGAATAAAGTGTTGGGATACCTTCCGGAGCATATCACAAGTAATATTTTGTTAGTTTTACCGACCATAGTAATTGTTAGCAGCAAATACTGACAATCATGTGAAATTAAACGAACATTTGAGTGACAATGCCATGTCAATCCATAGAAAATACAATTAGTTGAGTAGTCATGCCAACCTACACGAAATGAAAGTGCAATTTAGGAACTATATCAAAATGACCAAAAAAAATAACACTCAATATGATGGTGTGGCAAAATCCTCAAGACGAGAAGAACCTCCACGGGGTAAAACCAATAAAAGAATCCGCTATATGATAAAATTAATATCAAATGTTATTCAAATATTATTCTTACTTAAATTACACATTTTAAGATATGCCTCATAATCCTCTAAATTTTACTTCCACTCATACTCTCATCTCAATGCACTATTTTTTTTCTCACTCCGTGTGATATCCCAATTGTTTCATATTTTTCTTTTCAACTACTCCGTGTCAAGAAATGACTGTTACTATTCCCTCAATGCCTATAATTATAAGCAATTTTGAACTTGGGATGATGATTTTTTTTTTCTTTACAATAATTTGAGGATGAATTTGATTGGTGAAATGGACAAATTTTAATACGAATCAGTAGCATAGCCTAATATTGGTCCTTGAGCGGTGTGGCAATGAGAATTTTCTCTAAAATGGTTGCCTAGCTTTCTCAAATGGGCTGGACCCCACATAAATTCTGTTTGGAAATTTAAAATGTTTATAACATATTTTGCTGGGAAAAGTTGGTTTCTAGTCAGATATAAAAATATTTTTTACATCGTGGGTGATCTAAGAAAGCAAAATAGAGATACATGTTCTTTGCTTTAAAAGTTAAAAATCCAAACGGGGACCCTAAACCATATTTGATGAGCCCAAACAATCATCATATACCATGTTTGATCACGTTTTGCTCATTTCATCTACCTAGTAAATAAGTGCTGCTCATCGTCGTATATCTGATACTTGGCTTTTTGTGCATTTCAGGTGAAAAAGATGGCATTTGGAAGCTATGTGGAGATTTGAAGAAGGGGATTGGAGAAGAGCTCAGCCTCAACGTCGCGACGCTCCAATGTCACGACGTTCTCACATCGCGACATCCCAACGTCGTGACGTTGAGGTCGTACGCAACGTCGCCGAGACTCACCCAACGAGAAATTTTTTTAGATATAACAAAAAGAACGAAAAAAGAGAAAAGGTGAGGGAGAAACGGGATACAAGACAGAGAAGACGACACAAGAAGATTCGAGAGATCATGTAATCCTTGTACTTGTATTTTCTTTCTCGAACTCCTATTGATTAAAATTAAATGATAGTAATGATCAAAATGATGTTGTAATTAATCCCAGTCTTATTATACTTTGTTGTATCTATATGGATTGAAGTTATTGATTCACTTATTCTATATCTATGGATCCATTTATCGACTATTTATTTTCTATTAAATAATTACATGGTGGTGTTTTTGGCCAACATCAACATGCTTCACTGAATCTATGATTCTATATTAAAGGTTCTGGGATCCAAGTATAACATTCTGGGTCAACTGGAGAGTAGAGAAGACTCCCGGCTTGTATATGGTGTAATTTCTAGAGTTTAATCATTTGCTGCTCCTGAATTAAGGGTTGATGCGCAGATGCGATAAAACCCTACTCTGCAAGATAGCTGAATATACTCCTAAGTATGATATCTCATAGGCACGATCAACCCACCAATGGAATCCATTAATATATCGACAAATCAAATTTTATATAGATTATAACCATTTGAACGTGACAAGTGGGGAAAAGTAAAACCTCTAGCCCTGGCTTAATTGAATTAACAACTCATTTCAAGATCAAATTGTCGCCATATCAGCGCATTCATCACCACTTTGAAAACTGCAAGATAATATTTCAAAGCCTGGTTCAGATTCGAAGATACTTCTCCTTGTGGGAACGACACTTGACTAGCCACTATATTACGTGAACTTGACGCATATACTTGCGTGTGCGGGCCTACATTTTATATTATTTTTCATAACCTCTACTGAGTCTCACATTAAGTTTTTAAGGCCGCTTGCCGGGAGAAGTTTCGTGGTTGGGATACTGACAATAGTGCAATTAGAGCATTACTCGAATTTTTTTCTTTTCTTTTCATTTTATTTTATTTACATAAGTGCTTGTAATTTGGTCTCTGTGTTTGTGCGTGTGATTGCAAGAAAGGTTACTAAGGAGTGTATGCAAAGATCTAACAAGTCGAACTACTTCCTTCAACTTGGGCCAAGAACCTTACACCGATTACGCCAGAGAACAAAGAGAAGCATAGTAAATAAACAAAATACATGCAGAATCAGGGTAGCCAAGAGCAAAACAAGTCGTAGTGGGGACAAATGGAATACGGTAAATCTGCATCAAACCGAGCACACGGTGTCAAGCGAGGGTGTCATTTTTATTTTTATTTTATAAACTTATAACCTTTAAGCTTGCTCATTCATATAATGTTAAACATTTAACTCTGTACTCATATTCGTAGCAAACTTTGATTACAAAATATATACAAGCTCCATATATGGTGTTTGCTCAACATTTACAATAGTTACATTGTTTACAAAAACAAACATATACAAAAATAGGACCAAAAGGTCTTTAGTGGGCACCTAGTAGTGTGTCGTCTTGGTTGCTGATGCGAGTGTTCTGACTCTCGTCTCGGGGTCTCTCCTCGCACCTACACCGCGACGTAAACACCCGTGCTAAGCTTATAGCATAGTGGGAATTGATACATATGGATGACCTCTAATAAGGGTCATGACACTTCTATACACATGCATACACATCTAACATATCATATCATTTAAACATGCTTATACATATTTCATATTTACTTATCATACCAATGCTTTCATTTCTTATCATTTTACACTTCTTTGCTTCTACTGTTTTTTTGTCATTAATATTCTGTCATCGCATAGCTGTTATGCTTCTTCTCTTATCATATTATATCATTTCATATGTCATATTCAAGTCATTTTTTTATACTTTACGCCCAGATAAACCTTAGAAGTGGATAAAGGAAACTATAAGGGTCCGAAGGTGTCAAAATTTGTTTGCACTGTACATGGTTCATTGATGAGTATCTTAAATACTATTTTATCCCTATGCTTTAGTTAGTTTCTTCTTTGGTGTTTTTATGTTAAATAAGTGCCCTAATGCTCTAAAAGTTCACTCCTATGATCGTCATCCATTTGGTGGAATTGTGCAAATTGGTGGAAAAATCGCTACAAAAGCAATGCAGTGAGAGGCTACCGACTTTGACATTTTCAGACATCATATTTGTTCTGGCCATCAAGCCATGTATAAGGGCCCGAAGGTGTTGTTATCATTGTAGCAGACAATGACCATGTATATGGCCCGCGCGCCGTTATCATCAGACGGCACAACGACCATCTATAAGGGCCCAAGGCAATCAGAATGACTCAAATGTGGCCAACTGACGCAAGATGCAAACTTTGCTTTTCCCTAATAGCGTGTCTTCCATCTATCCCTCTACCAGGTTATAAGTAAACAATCCATGTGTATTTTATGTTTAGTATATATCTCATATTCCCGAATAATTATCGCTATCCTGAATCATATATTTACAATCATTTATTTCGTATCTTGCATTTTTCATATTTCATTATATGCATGAATAACTATGGTTACCATGTATGCTTATGAGCTATTTACTATCATTACAATTTAATCAAGCTATATATGGATGGATTTTAGACTCAAAGGGATTTCCATGGAGACCAAGAACATCCGAAATGGAGTTCGGACGAAGAAATTATGACCATCCCGAAGTTAGCACTCCCATGAACAAAGGACTACGAGCATACAACCGCTAAGGCCTACTGCTTTTTCATAATTTATGGACCTAATATAAGCTCCCAATTTTATCAAGCTATATATGGATGGATTCTAGACTCAAAGTTATTTTCATAGAGTTCAAGAACATCCGAAACGGAGTTCGGACAAAGAAATTATGACCGTCCGAAGTTGAAGGCTTCCTATGAACAGTGACTACGAGCATAACCAGCAAGGCCTACTATTTTTCATGATTTCTGTACCTAATATGGGCTCCAATTTCATCAAGATATATATGGATGGACTCTAGACTCAAAGGGCTTTCCATAGAGCCTAATAACATCCAAAACAGAGTTCGGACAAAGAAATTATGACCGTCCTAAGTTGGAGGCTTCCTATGAACAATGTCTACGAGCAACCATACACTGTACTATTTTTCGTGATTTCTGGACCTAATATGAGTTTCAACATTATCAAGCTATATATGGATATATTTTAGACTCAAAGGTCTTTCCATATATTCTAAGAACATCTGAAACGGAGTTCTCGTGAATTCATTAAAATTTCTGGCACACCATCCTGAATTGAGGCCTCCCATTTAACAAGAAATTATGAGCAAACCGCCAGGCCTAACGTTTTTCACATTTATGAATAATACAGCACAGATTGCAGGCTTGATGATATGGCGATTTCAGACCGGTACAGATTGGCGAGAGTCTCAAGAATATCTGAACGAGTCAATCGCAAAAACATCTATCCGTTTGAGGTTTCACGAACAGTGTCACGAGCGCGCAACAGAAAAGGTCATCTGTTAAACATTTCTGACCTAATATGAGTTCCAATATTATTAATATAGCGGATGGATTCTAGACCCAAGGGTTTTCCATAGAGTCTAAGAACATCCGAAACTGGAGTTAGAAGAAATTATGACTATCCCGTTGAAGAAATGACAAAGATCTCCCTAAAACCCCAATAATATTTTTAATACAAATATTCCCAACAGATTACAACCCAACTAACCGAAATCCAAAACACAAACCATTATACTGGCAAGGCCCTTAGACCCAAATTCATTAAAAATGGGGTTTATGATTTCTTATTCATCAAACAATTCCACACAAGTCCAAAAAGTCCACAATCCACACCAAAATCATGGCTCATACAAGTTCCATACTTTTCCATACCTTTCTTTGGCTTTTTTCTCCTTCTTCTTCTTCTTCTTCTACTTCCCCTTCTCTCTCTACCCGTATGAGCTCTCTAAAATGAGAGACCAAATGGTCTTCTCCTCTTTTTGATTCAAATTTTCCTTTTATTTGCACTTTGGTCCTCCATCTTCTTTCTATTTAGTATTTGATCAACTCAATGATATAATTTCTGCAAGGCAAACTTATAGTATTATGACCATTGTGTCCTGACTTGTTAAATTACTAATTTACCCTTGTTTCTCATACAATTTCCGGTTTCAAATTCTTCACCAAGAAAAAATACACTTCAAAATTTTCAAAATGCACTTATAATATACCCTAAACATGTTATAAAACTGTTATGGCATATTTTGGGGTATTACAACTCTTCCCCCCTTAAAATAAATTTCATCCTCGAAATTACCTGAACTGAAGAGCTGAGGGTACTGTACCCTCATTTTCGATTCTGGTTCCCATGTCGCTTCCATACCGCGACAAGCGCCAAAGCACTTTTTACAGGGACTTTCTTGTTCGTAACTGCCTTATTTCACGATCTAGAATAGCTTCCGCCTTCATCGAAAGTGAAATCTTCTCAGACTTGTATATCTTGAACTGCAATATGTGCGATGTGTTAGAACCATATCTCCGAAGCACTACGGAATGGCAGATCACAGTAATTTGGCTAACTCCGGAGGGAAAGTGCCAAACGATACGCTATTGGTCCAACTCTTTCTAAAATCTCGTAAGGGCCAATGCATATTGGAGCCGGCTTTTCCTTTCTCCCAAAACTGAGCACTTCTTTTTCCGTCTTTAGATACTTTAAAACACTCTCGTCTCCGACTTGATATCAGATATCCCTTTCTCTTCAAATTAGCACAAGACCTTTGTCTATCATCAAATGCCTTTAACCTCTCGTCAATAATCCAAACTTTTCTCCTGCATCCTTTAATAAAATCGTAACTACCAATCTTATGCTCGTCTAACTCTATCCAACACATAGTTCTACATTTTCTCGGCCATACAAAGCCCCAAGTATGGTGTCACATCAATGCTTGGATCGAAAAATCATTATTATTATAGGCAAATTCCCCACCACAAATATACCTATCCTTAACTTCCCGAAAATTTCCATGACATAACCTCGGAAGCACACATCCTTCTCGGGTACCAATCAACCTCTCCGACCGCCCATCCGCTTTCGCGTTCAATGGAATGTTGTACTGAATATCAACTTATTGCCCAAATGAATCAGCACCTCCTTCCAACTCTTGACGGCAAACGTGATCTCTTACCTCACAATAGATAACGCACCATGCAATCAGACAATCTCCTCCACATATAACTCACTAGTTTGATCCATAGAATGAGTCCTATCCCTGATCAAGATAAAATGCAATGTTCTTAGAGCTTATCGTCACCTCACCTAATATAGCTCATGCTTTTGTTGTGTGAGGGGGAAACCCGTAATAATAAAATCCATGGTATCGCTGTCCCACTTCCATTTGGGAATTAGAAGGGGATTTAACAAACCCGTTAGTACCTCAGTTTTCGCCTTTGACTTGTCGACACGTCAAACATCACGCCACCACTGCACATCCCTTTCATTCCTTTCCACCAATAAAACTGTTTCAAGTCCTAGTACATCTTATTACCTCCAGGATGCATGGTAAATATCGTATTATGAGCCTCAAATAGCAACTTTTTATTTAACTCTTTATCATCTGGCACACATAATTTGTCCTAGAAATACATACTTCCAGCTTCTTTCACTGAAAACTGTGCCCCATACCCTTACCCTAACCATCTATAACTTTTTCTCGTAGTTTCATCATTTTTCGCACATGTATAATCATTGCTTTGCAACGGGTTGCGCTCTTAGCTGACCTAACATAGCTCCATCATCCGCAGTCTCCAATCAATTGTAATCAGTGACATTGCTACCACTCGTCTGGCTTAAAGCATCGACTACTATATTAGCCTTCCTCGGTGGTAGTCTATGATGCACTATAATCTTTGAATAACTCTTAACCACCTCCATTGTCTCAAATTAACCTTCTCTGCTAGCAAGTACTTGAGACTCTTATGATCGGTGTAAATTCTACACTCTTCCTCATATAAGTAGTGTCGCCATATTTTCAAAGCAAACACTACCGCAACCAACTCTAAGTCATGAGTGGGATAATTTTGTTCATGTGGGTCAACCTGCCCGGACGCATAATGTAAATTCTCACTTTCCCCTCTTGCATTAACACTATCCTAAACTAATGCCTAAGCATCACTATACAAGTGTATACTCTTTTCCCGAATAGGCCATATAACATCGCGCTTCAACCAAGATCCCTTTCAACTATTCAAAACTATTTTGACATTTGTCCGTCTAATTAAACTTTATTCCTTTCCCCGAGTAATCTCTGGTGAGCGAGAAGCTATGACGTAAAAGCTCACAAATCTTCTTCTATAATAACCCGCTAGCCCAAGAAATTTCACCTCGCTACATTTCGAGGTGGCTCGAATTCAGACAACGACCTCAATCTTTGTAGGTCAACTTATACCCACACAATATGGCCTAAGAAGGAAACTCCTTTAGCCAAAAATCACATTTGGCCGAGCTTTAGCATATAACTTCTTTCTCTTTAGCCTCGTGTGACTATTTCAGGATGTTGTCTATGTTCCCGTGCGCCCCAGAATAATGCCACCAGGATGTCATCAAATAAAGCCCACTACAAACTGATCCACATAGGGTCGATCATCCCCATTCATTAAATCCATGAATGCTGCCGGTGCATTAGTCAACCCAAATGGCATTACCAAAAACTCATAATAGCCATATCGGGTTCTAAATAGGGTCTTTGGCACATCTACTTCCTTTACTCTCATTTGATAATATCCAGATCGTAAGTCGATCTTCGAAAAGACACCCGCTCCTTTCAACTAATAAAAAAGATCTTCGATTCTCAAGAATGGTACTGCTTTTCACATCACCTTATTGACCGTCTGATAATCGATGCATCCCGTAGTGCCATCTTTCTTTTTCACAAATAAACAGCACCCAAGGCGAAACACCTGGTCGTACAAACCCCTTTATCTAAAGCTCTTGTAACTAAACCTTTTATCTCTTCAACTCATCGGAGCCAGGTCCCCAGAAGGTGCCCTAGACAATGTGGGTCGCCCGGCAACAACAATTTCTATGGATGTTTCACCTCCTCTCAAGGGCACTAGGTAACTCTTCAGGGAATACATTTGGAAATTCCCTTACTATTGGAATCCTTGGACTTCTCAACGCTAGTTTCCACCAATCATATGCCTTACTCTGCAATAGTGAGACTGCACATGATACTCTCTAAAAGGGAGGGCATCTAACTTCCTCCAATATTCTTTGTAACTTTTCTAACCGACCTGGCCTATCGAACTCTTCCATGTTCGACCCATGACCCTCGAACTCCATGTCTTCTACCATATCTATCGGGCTTTCAAGCTATCAATCTCTCTCCAACACTTGAGCCATGTCCCAGATGTCCGCAAGGCTTCATTCTGGGCTCGTGCTAAGTACGACTCACTTCGATGATCCGTATGATCCCGAAGTGGGCAACCTTTGATCTCCTGGGTTAACACTCTCGACTGCTTCTTCCGCTATACAAAATACCAGGACATCCACATTAGGCCAACACATTACTAAACACATGCTTTTCTATCATATACTCCATTCCAAAGCCACTCTAAAACTGCATTTTTAAACACCCAAACCCAGGCTCGATACCAACTAACTCAGACGCCCCAACTTGGCACACGATGTCAAGCTTCTAGGTGTCATTTTTTTATTTTTATTTTATAAAACTTATAAACCTTTAAGCTTGTTCATTCATATAATGTTAAACATTTAATCTGCATACTGCTATATTCTCAGAATAAATGATTACAAAATATATACAAGCTCCATATATGGAAGTGTTCAACATTAACAATATTTACATTGTTTACAAAAAAAGAACATATACAAAAATAAACCAAAAGGTCTTTAGTGGGCACCTAGTAGTGTGTTCACCTTGGTTGTTGATGTGTAGTGTTCGAACTTCTCATTTATGCTTCTTCTGTACCTACATGGATGAAACACCCGTGCTAAGCTTATAGCTTAGTGGGAATTAATACATATGGATGACGTCTAATAAGGGTCATCACACTTCTATACACATGCATACACAATTAACATATCATATCATTTAAAAATGCTTATACATATTTCATATTTACTTATCATACCATGTTTCATTTCTTACGCCTTACACTTTGCTTCATGTTCTTATCACAATATACTTGTCATCATATAGCAAAGGTTATGCTTCTCTTATCATATCATATCATTTCATATGTCATATATTCAAGTCATTTGGTTTTATGTTTCATGTCCGTACAAAACCTTAGAGTGGATGAAGAAACTATAAGGCCCAGTTAAGGCACTCTACCGGTAGACGTAAATGCACTCCATATAAGGGCCTCAGGCTGTATCACGTGCGACAATGACCATGTATAAGGACCTGAAGAGGCCAGCTATCATTGTACGAGACAATGACCATCTATAAGGGCTCAAAAGCGCTATAATGACCCAAACAAGGCCAACTGATCAGTATGCTGTAGACTTGTTTTTCCCTAATAGGCATACCCATCTATCAATTTACCAGGTTCTAAGCAGACAATCCATGTGTATTTTATGTTCAGTACATATCTTATATTCCTGAATAATTATTATCATCCGGTAATCATATTCAATATTTACAATCATTTATACGTATCTTTGCATTTTTCATATTTCATTATATTCATGAATAACTAAGGTTACCATGTATGATTATGAGCTATTTACTATCATTCCAATTTAATCAAGCTATATATGGATGGATTTTAGACTCAAAGGGCTTTCCATAGAGTCCAAGAACATCCGAAACGGAGTTCGGACAAAGAAATTATGACCAACCGAAGTTGAAGACTTCCTATGAACAGTGACTACAAGAAAAACCAGCAGGGCCTAAAGTTTTTCATAAATTATGGACCTAATATGAGTTATAATTTCATCAAGCTATATATGGATGGATTTTAGACTCAAAGGGATTTCCATAGAGTTTAAGAACATCCGAAACGGAGTTCAGACAAAGAATACACTGCCCTGTTGGAAGGCTTCCTATGAACAATGACTATGAGCATAACCAGTAGGGCCTACTATTTTTCATGATTTCTGGACTTAATATGAGTTTTAATATTATCAAGATATATATGGATAGATTCTAGACTCAAAGTTCTTTCCATAGAGTCTAAGAACATTCGAAACGGAGTTCGAACAAAGAAATTATGACCATCTGAAGTTGGTGGCTTCCTATGAACAGTGTCTACGAGCAGAACTAGCAGGGCCTACTGTTTTTCTTGATTTTTGGACCTAATATGAGTTTCAATATTATCAATCTATATATGGATGGATTCTAGACTCAAAGGGCTTTCCATAGAATCTAAGAACATCCAAAACGGAGTTCGGACGAAGAAATTATGATCATCCTAAGTTGAAGAAATTTTGACAACATCTCCTGTAAAACCCCAATATTTCCTTAATACAGATATTCCTCAATTGAGGATTCCAATCAACCAACCCAAATCCAAAACACAAGCAATATACCAAGTAGGGTTCTTTAGACCCAAATTCATCAAAAAAAAATGGGTTTATGTTTCTTCTTCATCAAACAATTCCATACAAAAGTCCAAAAGTCCAATAATTCATACCAAAATCATAGTTTCCATACAAGTTCCATACTTTTCCATACCTTTCTTTGGCTTTCTCCATATTCTTCTTCTTCTACTTCTTCTTCCCCTTCTCTCTCTACCCATATGAGCTCTCCAAAATGAGAGACCAAATGATCTTCTCCCCTTTTTTATTCAAATTTTCCTTTTATTTGCACTTTGTCCTCCACCTTCTTTCTATTTACATTCCAATTTTTAACTCATTATTATACTTTGGCATATAAACTTATAGTGTTATGACCATTGTGTCCTGACTTGTTAAATTACTAATTTACTCTTGTTTCTTGTACAATTTCCGGGTTTCAAATTTTCTCACTTAGAAAATGTTAATTTCAAAAAATTTCAATGACTTATAATATGCACCCTAAACATATATAAACTCAAGAGCATATTCAGCAGGATGGCGCGACTAAGGCGTTTCTAGCCGTTTATACAACCAGATGATCCATTTATGTTACAGAGGAGTTCGTCACTGATTTTATGATTGTCCAGCTTATATCCGAAGACCACACCTATTCAAGCAAACAATTTGATTTAAAATAGTAACACCGCAAATGCTCCAAAACATTCGGCCCATGGGTTCCACAGTCGAAACCCGAACACGCATTTGACAAACTTCATTGAAGTATGCAACACAGTCAAATACAATGGAGTGACAAAAGAAGCACTAAGACTGAGATTGTTCCCGCTCTCATTGGGTGATAGAGTTAAACATTGGTTGACGAGCCAACCACCAAATTCCATTACCTCATGGAATGATTTGGTGCAGAAATTCATGACCAAGTTCTTTCCGCCCTCCAAGATCACATAGTTGGTGCAAGAGGATTAAATACATTTAGACGCTTTAGAAGGGGAGAACTTATCAATCCTCGAGAAATTTCAATGAACTGCATGAGATGTCCACATCATAGGCTGACTTGATGGATGTAAGTCCATACCTTTTAAAATAGTCTAAGTGATTCTACTGGAACGGTTATAGATGCCTCAATGCATTGATGAAGAAGACTACAGATCAAGCATATGGAATCCTAGAGGACATGGCTAATAATAGTAACCATTGGCCCAAGGAGAGGATGATACCGCAGAAAGGCAGTTGGAGTGGGCATACTGGCTGTCTTGAGCAATTTAGTAAATCATGTCAGACAACTCACCAACAAGCATAAAGAAGTTGTCGGGAATGTTATTCGTGATAACTCGGGAGATATGTGGAGCCATGTGGAGGGCGTGATAGTACTACAGAATATGGCAATAAGATGACAAGAGAATAGTCACAATATGTGTCAAGATTTAACTAGAATCCAAGAATAGGTCGCGATGGTACACTCATCGTAATCAACTAAAATCAAGGCCAAGGATGGCAGAACAATCAAAACAATTAGAACTATGGATGGAGGAACAATCGGAATAGCATGCCACCTTCCCAAGTTAGCAAACCGCCAGTAGAAAGAAAAAGTAGATTTAGAAGAAGCACTTGTAAAACCCGAGAAAATTAGAAATTTTCTAAAATGGTAAAATGATAATAATCTCATTCCAAAAATTTGGACCTAAATATACGACTTCACTTCTGGCTTATAAATCCCAAGCACAATGGTATTTTAGGATAGAAATAACTCATAAAAATTTACCTCGTGGAGTTTGACGCAACTCCAAGATTTGGGTACCTACGCGCCGCAGCTCCTCAATGTGCGGATCAACTTTGCCTGGTCGATAAAAACTCACGTCCGATTTCGTAGAGATCATAGAGAGAAGTTTGGCGAGAAGGAAAAAATCTTTTTTCTCTCTCTATTCTCGCCCTACTTCCTCGT
Organism: Tetrastigma voinierianum; assembly: GCA_016808115.1. Lineage (NCBI taxonomy): Eukaryota > Viridiplantae > Streptophyta > Magnoliopsida > Vitales > Vitaceae > Tetrastigma > Tetrastigma voinierianum. The sequence continues at coordinate 60,742 of JAEQBH010002031.1, read as the reverse complement.
CCCTTCCTTTCTCATTTCGTTTTGACTTTTATCTTCTTTTAATTTTTATTGTTTTAATTTTGTTTTAATTTTTTTAATTTTGATACATGGCGTAATGTTCATATCTCATTCAAGTCCGTTTCTACTCCAAAACAATTTATTTATTTTCAGTTCAATTTAGTTTAAATGAACTTAGCTCAAGTCAATTCCTGACTTCCAAGATTTTCGTAAAAATCTCGTCCCTGGAGTCACTAGCAACTTATCACCCAAATGTGAAAATTGACATCCTGTAATTTGACAAAATTTTTCTTAGGTCACCAGATTCAGGTGAGAGGAATTTAACTATAAGGCTTCATTCTCGTTATCCGAGATCTAGAGAATTCTAGCTCTAGGTCGAATTCTCGGATTGTTTCTGATAAGCCTGTGCTGAAATTTCGAGACTGTTTTCGGATAGTCCGGACAAGATTTTGAAATTATTTTCGGGTAGTCCGAGACTAGGTTGAGGTTTGGTTTTGATCTCGAGACTAATGTCTTTGGGTTTTGTGGTGTATTTTGGTATCATAGTAATTCGATGACGAACCGGTGAAGGGATCTCAAGAGGTGCCCTGCTTTATGGGTCTAGATTTTGGAGTATTTTAGTAAGTATGTTGAAAAATATCAAATAACATGTTGTTGTGTGTAAAAATCATGTTAATATGTGTTTGCGTGATGTATTAACAAGGAAATGGTGATAAATGGAAATTATATGTAGAAAATTTAATTATCCGATATTTATAAATGTTTCATGTGAGCTCTTTTATTGTGCATGTAACATGACATAAAAGTTTGAAATGGCATATTTTATTTTATGCATGGCCAGCACTTTGCCGAGCTCGTGTGGGTGTATTGTACCGTTATTCACCATTCTAGAATGTGCAGGAGTTCTTAAATGTGGACCACGCCCAAAATCGATCACTGTATAAAACAATAATAAATATACATCACGTGTGTTTGGGTGTAGCAAGATGGGGTAGATTCCCCCTTAGGTTGAAAGACCCAAATTTATATGGTTTAGACATAAACCGTCGGTGAAAGCCCGTAAAAAATGTTGAATAGGCGTGCGGCATCCTGCGATGAGAACCCGGAAATCCGTGGCCCACAAATGAATAACACACGGGATTTGATAAATAAAAATTGGAGGGTTGTCCAATGGTTTAAGCTACTGCGAACACAAATGACCGGTTTTTCACACTCATGCGCCAGAAAGAGAGAGTAGCCTTATTTCGGTTGTGGGTACGAGAGTCTCATCTCATGCATGACACGGAACATTCCATATAGGATTACATTATTTATATAGAATATGGTTTATTGTTTTATGTGTACGCCATTTCATGTGCATTTAGGCGGGAGTAGCTATCAGAGGAGAATTTTTCACTGGTATTGCTCACTTATTATGGAACCCCTTCGTGTGGCTGTGGGGTATAGGGAGACGGGCACTGACGAGGCTATGATTGTGAAGAAGGGGCCATTATGTGGCCTTCATAATACTTTTATAAAGTATTTTTATGTAAAAATAATTGTACTAAATTCTTTTCGACTATTGTATAAATAATCTGCATGTAAATATAGTAAGAGGGTCGTGATCAGACTCTTGCAATCGTAATTGCCGCTTTATTTTCATATTTTGTATTTAAATGCTGAATTTAATGTCCTTGTAGTGGATGGTATATTGGTAGATTTTAAATGAATAAATTGTCCCTGTAAAGGGATGTATAATAGTGGATACGAAATTATAGAACTTTAGGGGTCAGATTACTACTTATTGAGACCTAGATGGGTTATGATTATATTGTTATATTGTGCTGTATGTTGGGTATAGCTCCTGAATAAATGAGACTCGCTTCCATTTTTGGTAAAATATGGATCCATGAATTAGACACAACAAGCAGTAGATCGGTCACCCGAAACTACGTGAATTTCACTGTGTCACAAAGTCAATAATGGGACCTCCTGATTCAAGTCACACTGCAATGTGAGTATGAATTTGCGACACAGTAACTGGCAGATACCTCGATACCACACATTGCATCGCAGCCCGACATCTAGAGCTCTGCAGGTATCCACTGTTTTCTGATATCACTCTCATTATGAATGAAAGTATCGAGATTTGTATACAAAATACCTGTGGATTAGCGTAAGTACGGGTGTAGAACACTATGATTGTGTGCATCGATTGTTTTTTTTGCTCTAATATGTTCCACTGAGATGTATTGTGTTTCGTGTTAAGATGTGTGAATTTCGGGCATCAAATTCTCATATGGGGGAAGAATGGGGAAACCCAGAAAATTAGAAATAAAATCTGAAACGATAATAATAATAATAATAATAATAAATTGTCATAATGGTTTAGGAAAGCTTAGAAAATTCTCTAGATCTCGGATGACGAAACGGACTGCGCTATTAAATTCATCTCGCAAAATCTAGTGACCCAAAAAAATTTCTCAAATTCTGAGACAATCGGAATTTTTTACGATTTTCTAGGTGATAAGTTGACAATGACTCTAAGGACGAGATTTTTACGAAAATCTCAAAAGTCGAAACTCCGAAATTTTGTTTTCAAGTTTATTTAAACTAAATTGAACTGAAAAGAAATAAATTGTTTCGGAGCATAAACGGACCCACGTGAGATATGAACATTGCGCCATGTATCAAAATTAAAATAAATTAAAATAAATAGATAAAAGAAGATAAAAGTCAAAACGAAATGAGAAAGGAAGAGACGGGGGAAGTGAGAGCGAGAATAGAGAGAGAAAAAAAATTTTTTTTTTTCTTCTTTTCGCTTCTCTCTAAGATCTATGGAAATCGTAATGCAGGTTTTCATCTGAAAGCAAAAAGGTAAAAGCTCGATCCACGCATTGAGAGCTACGCGTGGGTACCAAAATCTTGGAGTTTTGTCAAACTCCACGAGAGAGAGAATTTTCCTACTTAGGTTATTTATAGCTTAAATGTCATTTAATGTCTTGTGATTTTCTTAGAGGCCATGAGAGGCCGTAAATTTTAGTCCCAAATTTTTTGGATTGAGTGTAGGAATTTTTAGGAATTTTCGGAATTATAGCTGACTGGCCCAAGTCGACTTCGACCTGTTTTGACAGCTCAAGTTGACATTTTTTGAGACTGTTTTCCTCGACAAATCCGACAAGATTTTTGGAATCGTTGGGGCAGTCCAGCACTAGGCTGAGGTTTGGCTTTAATCCCTAAGATCGATGTCTTCGAAGTTTACATGCTGCTTTTAATCACAATAATTCTATGATTTGAATCGTAGCTACCAAGGAGCCCATTTTATGTGGGTCCTAGATTTGGGTCATTTTGTGCAAGTATCGTTGTGAAAATATTAAATAACATAATACTGTAGTAGGTAAAAATCATGTTAATATGATGTATTAACATGGAAATGGTGATAAATGAAAATTATATGTAGAAAATATAATTATCCGAGATTTATAAATGTTTCATACTTTATCAGGTATGTAATATGACATAGCATGAAATGGCATATTCAGATTCATATGCATGGTCACATCGCGCTGAGTCTGGTGTGGGCATACGGTATTGTTATTCACCATTCTCGTGAATGCGGTGATATTCGAAATGGGACCACATCCAAAATCGACTCGCGCTGTATAAACACACAAATATCAATCACGCAGTGTTCGGGTAAAGAAGATGGGGGACTTCCTTAAGGTGAAAGACCTAAATTTATACGCTGTACATAAAACCGGTCGGCCAGCTCAGAAAATGTTTTCGAATAGAGCACGGCGTCTCACAAGTGAGAACTCCGAAAATCCATGGCCCACAAATGAATAACACACTCAGATTTGATAAAATGAAAATCGGAGGGCTGGGCTCAATGGCCGTTATCGCGAAACACTAATGATCGCGTTTTCAAGACTTGGCGTTGCGTGTGAGGGGAGTCGGGTCGAATCCTGCCAGGGCAGCGAGGAGTCTCATCTCATGCACACCGAAACATTCCATTTTGTTGTGTGTAGGATTACATTATTTATATGGAATATATTTGATGTTTTATGTACGTTATTTCATGTACATTTAGGGCTGAGTAGCCATTGTAGGAGAATTTTTGTACTAATAAGCCACTTATCAGGACCCTTTCAAGTACAGGGGTGTATTGTGGAGATCAAGGTTCATTTAGGCTTGATTTGCGGAAGAAGGCCGACATGTGGCCTTGACAATACTTTTATAAAAAGTATTTTATGTAAAATAATTGTACTAAATTCTTCAACTGTTGTATAAATAACTAGTATGTAATATGGTAAGAGGTCGTGACCTGGACTCTATGGACTGTAATTGCCGCTTTATTTTCATATTTTAGATTTAATGAATGGGTCCTAAAGAAGGGATGTATATTGGTAGATTTAAATGAATAAACGAGTCCCTGTGAAGGGATGTATATTCGGGATATGGATGTACGGACCCTAAGGTCACTTTACTCGCTGAGACCTTTGACATGTTAAGGATTATATCATATATAGTAAGAGATGTCGGCAGAAATCTCAACAAAGGAGCATTTCGCCTATTTTTGTAAAAATATGGATCCCGATAAATGGGACACAACAAAGGTGGTATCTCGTCACTAAATCCACAGAATTCCACAGTTTGATCGTTGTCAAACTAACCCCCTGGATTGGGTGTTACAACACCAAATTTCAAATGCTTCATTTCATAAATTCCTTTGCGAATGAAACAAAAGGCAACTATGCGACCGCCAACCTAGCCGACAACTCCAACACAAACAGAAACCTAGAGGTGCAAATGGGCCAAATGGCCAATCTATCGACCGAGGCGCAAAGGTTCTTCGCCAAGAAATTCCGAGATGTCCTTAGTGAAGGTAAGGAGATGCCGCGCTATCAAGTTAAGAAGTGGCAGAGCTAGGCCACACTCCAAGTAACCACCAATGGTAAGAGAAGAGGAAATTGAGGTAGTGGACTAGTCAACCCAAAAGATCAGATGCAAGGCGAGCAGCCCTAAGAGGATAAGTTAATAGAGAGATCAAATGAGCGAAAAGAGACTTAGAAATAGGCATTTACAATTGAACCCTCCCCGCACCAAATTCCATATCCCTATTGCTTGAGGAAGAACAAACCGATAAGGCCACTAAATTCATGGAGGTTAAGAATCGTGATATCAACATTCCGTCAAGCAGATGTGCATTAGAATAGATGCCCGGGCCTATGTCAAATTCATGAAAAGATATTGTCTAGAAAGAAGTATCGCACTCCGCATGCTGAATCTTACTAAGGAGTGTAGTGCTATACTTCAGATGAAATTGCACCATACTGAAGGATCCAAGCAGTTTCATAATCCCATGTAAGATCGGGAACTCGATCTTCGAGAGAGCCCTAGCGTGACTTTGGGAGCCGCAGATTAACCTCATGCCTTTATCCATTTTCGCATACCAGCTGGTGTGAAGCTGTGACCCACAACTACACCCTACACCAGTAAATAGATCATTGGAAACATTTCTGAGCGATAGAAGATGTGCTAGTGTTGTAGACCAATATCTTTCCTAGCCGATTTACGCAGGTTAGACCGAGGAAGATGAAAGAGATACCCATTACATCAAGTGCACTCATTTCTGAAGAATCAAGTGGGTATGATTGATGTGCATAAGGGAGAACTTAACTAAGAGTGTGACGATGAGGTCGATTCATGTATCCAATGGGTCATCGTGGAGGCATCCAACGGAGAGCAATGCATGTTTTATGATAGAGGCAATAGAGGTCATTAAAGGTTTCCAGCTAAAGTGGTTCGACTAGAGGCCAGCCCCAGTGTAATGCCAAGGAGGAACTAAGTGAAGAGTCAAGAGTACGTGAAGTGGACGACTCCTTCCCGAAATTCGAACGTATGAAGCATTACGAGCCGCTAGAGAGAACACCTCGACTTCAAAGGCTCTTCGACATGACCACCAGAAGTCGAGCAAAAGCCACTACCTAGTCACTGAGGTATGCCATTCAGGGAATCCTCAACCCTACCGCCATCATATCGACATCCGGCGCTACAGTGAGAAGAATAGCAAGCTGAGAGTGCTTCGAGGATCACAAGGATGCTATCTAAGGGTCTCAATGATTCAAGGGTATCCGCCTCCACGTGTATGCACTGATCCTATTAAGGATTGGCAATAAAACCCTTCTCACTTCTGAGGCTCAGAGGAGACTAACTTGATAATGAAGGAAGTGGTAAGAAAAGGGTATCAAGTGGTTAGATGCAGAGTGATCTACCCCATCTTAGACAATTTCCGTGGGTAAGCTTTCAGACAAAGTCGTCCCAAAAATGACAACCATAGTTGATAAGGATCAGAATAACGACCGCTACCTTCGCGAACAATTATAAAGAGGAGAATCTACATGACTAACGGAAATTAAATAAGGCAACCGTAAGATCATTTCCTACTCGTTCGGATCATATGTTGAATGGGATCAGTTAGTGGCACGGGTATTATCGTTGACGAGTATTCAGGCTATAATCAAATCACTATATCATCGGAGAACCAAGAGAAAACATCATTCACGTGCCTGTATGGTACGTTTGCTTTTAGGCGAATGCCTCAAGGCGTAACATACCGCACATTTCACACAGATGATGGCTATATTCTCAAACATGGTCGAAAACAATCGGGAGGTATTCATGATGATTTTCCGTATAGTGGAAATCCTTTGATAATTGTCCGGAGAACCCAGATATGAACTCGGGCATGTGAGGAAACTAACCTTAGGCCGACCGGGAAAATGTCACTTCATGATGGCGAAGGCATCAGACTGAATCTGATCTCGTGAAAGAGGAATCGAGGTAGATAAAGCCAAGATTGAATAATAGAGAGCTTACCGCTTCCATCTTCAAAGGAATAAGGAGCTTTCTAGGTCACTGTGGATTCTACAGAGATTCATAAAGGATTTCTCCAAAATAGTTAGCCCTCACGGTCTTTCTTGCTCAAGGAGCGCTTGAGTTTGATGATCGTGTTCAAAAGTGTTCTTGTTTCTAAATAGAAATCGTATCGCACCTATCGTAGTAGCACCTGACCAAATCCTCCTTTGAATCCAATGTGTGTGATGCGAGCGACTATGCAATAGGGGCAATACTAAGGCAAAAAAGGGAAAGAACATTTCAGGTTATCTATTATGCGAGCCGGACGTTGAATGATGCATAACTAAATTATGCAACAATGAAAATAACTCGGCTAATGCTCGGCGTTGACGTCTGCACCATACTTGATCGGGTAACCCGGTAATAGTGCACACCCCACCACGTACCACAAAGTACCATGATCAAGAAGGACGCCAAACCGAGACTCCATGGCGCGGGTGTTACTAATAAGGTGAGTTCGACCTCGAAATTAAAGATAAGAAAGGGACCGAAAATCTAAGAGCCGACCATCTTTCTTCACGCATCGAAGCGGCCGAGTAAAGAAATCATATCAAAGATAATTTCTCGATGAACAAATTCTTAGTGATTGAATGATAAAGAGACTCGCACTTGCTCACATGGATTTTAGAACTACTAGATGGCAAGAGTGCTCTGAGTTTAGTTATCACAGAAGAATAGATTTTTCGTGACAAATAAGCATTACTACTGGGAGGAGCCCATTCTGTATAAGCATTATGCCGACCAAGTGATAAGAAGATGTGTCCCATAGGAGGAAATGGGAAGTATACCAAATCACTGCCACACTCTACTATTAGGGCATCGACAAGGCTCAAAAAAGTGCCATTTCAACCCTGCTGGTTTTAAGGTTTCGAGCACTTTCAGGAACTAATCAATGTAATTAACCCAATTGCACATTTAAGTGTCCCTCGCTATTTTACCGATCGATTTGTGGCCACTCTTGTAGTTTCACAAGCTATTTATACGTAGAAATTGTTCAAATGATCCAAGCACTAAGAATTCGAGTCGAATCCTCAAGATTGCAAATCGAAACTGTAAAGGAAAGCAAAGTTAAAATACAAGGAATTGGAGCATCAGATTCCAGGCCAAGTAAAATTCGCAATCCGCGAAATTTGCCAAAGATCCTTAATGAAATTTTCTTCCTCATACAGACTGCTCATGACTGCCACTGTTCATCCTGCCCTGTTGAATTCCTGCTGCCCGTTTGAATTTTTGCCTTTTTGTTCCTCTTTTGATTTCTTCCTATTTGTCCTGTAATGCTGCACTGTTTTATTGATTTTGGTAATTTTGTCATTTCGTAGCTATATGCTTCATTTGTACACACCGTAAGAGAGACTTTTTCGCCGTTGAACTCAGGCGCAGCGGTCTGGGCTTTCCCGCTTTTCTTCTTCTCTCCATTTTCTCTCATTTCTCTCACTTTTTCTGGGTTGCCAAACACCCTCCGAGGATGACAACTAAGGATGAGCCATAAAACCCTCCATCCTTGAAGGGAGGGCCACGTGCGGGCACCGCGAGGTAAAATGATTGTTCTCCTCAGATTAATGCAAGCATTTATGGGTATTTATACCCGCCTCACAATAGGCTTAAATCTCTTAAATATACTGACAACCTCGTATTTGGCAAGTTGGGTTCGGATGCTTTCATTGCTAGATCCACTCGATATCCTGCTATCATTTATTAGTTACCTGTAGGTAGGCTTGTGGAGGTTCTCACTGGGTTCTGGGAGCATTTATGCTCATTAAATGCTACTTTCCAAAAGGGAAAACAGCAGGTTTTGTTTAAAGTTCACAGCAGATCCTTGTCAGAATGATTTATAAAGTCATCCTCCCAACAGAAAAAGATCCAAAACCCCCTATTTATCGCATGCACTCTCAAAACCCAAAAGAGCCCAATGCTTCAAGGAGTTGTTTTTCTCATTTTATTTCATTTTATTTTCAGTTTCCAAACATTCACCTCCATTGTTTTTTACAAAACCCTAAATCCAAAGTGAAATTCACCATTTTGAATCACTATGACTCATTTCGTATGAAGAAAACCCATCCTTGAGTTCGACCAGAATCGCTTATACTACAAGAGCGCCTGGGCTACTGAGAGTAGAGGAATTTAGGGTTACAAATATTGTTGATTCCGTGTACACCACTGCGGGCATGAATCAAATGGCCGTTGCTCGGGATGGTGCCTAGCTGCAAGTGAGAGCCGTTGAGCTTGTGATCTTCATCACAAGTGTTATGAATTCTAACTCTTTGTCCTTACTTTACCCGAAGTTCACCGGTTGATTTAATTTTTTATACTGTCCATACACAGAATTTTCATTTTTTTTCTTAACTAACATTAACCTTGTAGCCCCGGTTTCTATTTGGTCGCCCTGTTTGTGTTGCTTGCCCAGCGTGCCTTATCCACCATTGGGACGTAAACACCGCAAAGGCATTGGAAAGGGTCGCTCCAAATGAACAGGTGTGAAGCGAGCCTAAACTGTGAACAAATGGAACCTCGCCCTGAGGAGCAGCAGAGCCAACATGGGGTTCAAAGGGATCCCAATGCCTACGGATCAAAGAGGGATCACATACACCCACCAAGGGTGAGTGCACCCTCATGCATTATTCCCCTTGCTAAGGATGTGATGTTGAGGCCTTTTATCCGTGCCCTCAAGCCCCAACTTCTTTCATGGAATGGAAAATGAAAATCCATACACACACATCCGGGAGTTCGAGGTTTGCACAACTTTAAGGAGGGTGCAACCGACATGGATTTCACAGCCGGCTACCTTCCCTTAACCCCGAAGGACAAGGCCAAAATCAAGGCGACCATCGAGGCCAAGGACTATAAGGAATTGGCACTGCAAGCTGAATTTTTAAAGAAATATTTCAGCACACATAAGACCAATAACTTGAAGAGGCAAATCATACCTTTGCGGCTTATGACAATGAGAAATTCTATCAGTGCTGGGAAAGGTATTTAGAGACCATTAGTGCATGCCCACACCATGGATTTGATACTTGGATGTTGGTCAACCACTTCTATGATGGAATGTTCCCTGCCATGAAGCAATTATTGGAGACCATGTGTGGAGGGGACTCACAAGAATCCGTATGAAGCCATGACTCTCTTAACTATGTGGTCAAACCTCCAAGGCATGGGATGAGCCAAACCCAAGGGAGGCAGAGAGAATGAAGCCCACAAAAGAAACCAAAGGGGAGGTACTTCCGGTCGTATATGAAATGAAGGCCAAGTCGTCTACTTCACTAAGGTCGAAGAGCCTTCAAATGCAAATCGCATGAGGTACGTGCGCAGCTTGAAACACATGTACCTCTCCAGCCCTGTTTCAATTGTCAATCCACTAGTCACCAAGGAGAGACCGCCACCGCTTCCTTCTAACAAGGGATTTGATGATGAAAGCATGCTAATATCAGGACCAAAATAAGCCACCACCAATATGGCAATACCTATAATCCCAACTGAAGGAATCACCCTAACCTCTCCTGGAAGCCTAAACCTCGAGCATATGTTCCCCCGGTGCACAAAGAAGAATAATGCATGGTTCCACTTCTCGCCCACAGCAGAACCACCAACTCATCCTTCGTCGAACAAGCCATCCTAAATTTAAGCAAAGTGGCGGGAAACTGGTATAGAGCAGGCGCCACACGTGCGTACTAAATCGAGGATCTATAAGGTGGAAAGTCTTTGAACAAAAGCAATGCATTTGGGTTCGAAATGATCTTAATCGCAAAATAGATAACCCCGTAATACTCCATCACTGTGCTCTCCAACCAAAGACAAAGAAAAGAAAGCAAGGAGATTCCCTTCCCGACACAACCCAACTTGGGAGTACACACCAGCTATTCCATGAACTCGCCCCCAAAATGGAGCAAAGTAGTTACGTATAACTTTGAGGAGTAAAGAAATTGAGCAAATGAAGGTCCAAACCTCGTTGAAAAGCCAACTAGGAAAAGGAAATGGAGTCAAACCAAATAATTATTAAAGAAGACTCAATGAAGAAAAGCATGCCTCCATTTCCTCAAGCACTAAAAGGCAAAAAGAAGGCCCCCAAGCAGGTTGAAATTTTGGAAGTGCTAAGGCAGGTAAAGGTCAACATCCCACTACTTGACATGATCAAACAGGTCCCAACCTATGCCAAATTCTTAAAAGACCCGTGCATAGTTAAGAGAGGGTTGAATATTGATGAGAGGGCCTTCCTAACTGAGCAAGTGAGCTCCATCATTCAATGCAAAAACATGGTGAAATATAAATACCCAGGGTCCCCCACCATTTCGCCAACACGAGGGACTTTGTATGTGACAAGGCACCGCCGGATTTCGGGGGAGCGCTGTCAACCCACCGCCTACACTCACTGCATGCGCTAGGGCTCGGGAGAGTTTTCAAACCTACCAACATCACTCCCATCCTACCGATCGACAAGAAGATTCTAAAGGTACGGTTGAGGATGTTTCGTGAAGGTAGACAAATTTTATTATTCTATGATTTCGTAGTTCTATTACTGAACCAATGGCGTAAGGCACACCATGTGCCCATTATACTTGGAGGCCATTCGCCACATCTAATTCCATCATAAATTGTCGAAATGAGTCACGCAATTTCACCTTCGCAATATGACTTGAAGCTTAATATCTTCCACCTAAATGTGCCACTATGTGAAAGAGGAGCAAGAACATGGATCAAAGGAAGTCTATTTAAGCGCCTGAAAAGTGTGAGAATGTGGACCACACAAGTCAAGATGAAGTGACCAAGTATTGAAGCAAACATGAAAATTGAATATTTCAATCACTCCTCCATAATCACGGTCCCTATAGCTCCACCATATGGTAAAATGCTCAAAACAAAGGGGCAAAATGGTCAAATGCAACACACCATCGCAAGCATGGAGGAGTTTTCTCCGACCTTCCACGAACCATGGTTACCCTGATAGGAGTGGTTTCGCAAAGAACATGGGGCTTTCACTCCAATTTTTGTTAGACTTTTATTTGCTTTACTTTAAGTTTTATTTGTGATTTATTTAACTTTTCTTTTTAAATTTTCTTTAATTTTAAGTTAATTTTTGTTTTCAACCTATTTTTAATTTTTCTGCATTTTTTCTTAATTTTTTTTTAAATTTTTTTCGTGTCTCATTTTTTTCAGCTCTAATTTCTTTTGCAAGTCCAAAGAGCTCACTCTTAGAAAATTCAGAGAACATTGCAAATACCTCATTAAAATCTGCACAATTTACACTGCTTCGCGAAATTGCACCAGATCGTTCTCGCGAAATTTCCGCAACATGCAAAATTCTCAGACAATGTTTGATTTGTTTTTTGGTTTTTTGTCACAAACCAAGACTATTCGCTTTTTTTTTTTTTTTTGTCTTTATGATATATATAAGAGGCAAATCGATTTGTTGGCGAAATTTACAGGTTGCGAAAATACCTTTTTTGTTCGTGAATCCTTTTCATCCGAACTCTGTTTTGGGTAATTTTGTTACCGTTGGAAAGCTTAGAGAGTATAGAATCCAAATATAGCCATAAAGAACACTTTTGAAATTATTATGAAGGTGTAATTTTCAAAATGCTCCAATTGGTCACTTTTTTCCTCTCTTTTCTTCTCCTAACTTGTTTATTTGAAGCCCAAACGGAGTGAATAAGGTATCGATGGAAAGCTTGCGAAGTCTCCTATCCAAAAACGAGTATATTTCATCAAAGAGGTAGCACTTCCTTCTCTAAATTTCAATCCAAGCCCTATCATGTACAATGTGACACGGTCAGGGAGAGTTAGCAAAGGAAGTGGCATTTAGTTATGTTTTTGTCACTATTTTGAGCAAGCCCATTTTGTTATGTTCAATGGCTTGTTGGTTTTCCTTTTTGTGAAGTTGTCATACTATACATGTGACGCCCCAAAACCCGGGGGTCCGTTGACTCATCCGTCAACCTCGCGGAACACTTCATGGATGTTCGTGACCGACCTCTCACTTAAAACGGGGCAGAGTCTCCTTTGCACGGAGCTCACCCATATAACCTCGTATATAACCCGGTCCCAACAATCCAATATAACAATCCATGAGTAAACCCGGCCACTGGGCCCACAAACCAATACTCATCCTAATAATTTCCAACTATATACACAGTTTCAAGAGTTAAGAATTTATTTATACAAACATATATTAAAATGAAAAACATTCTAATACATGTATACATAATAAACCAAAGTCATAACCCTAGCTTTCTTCTCAAACCCGCCTAGACGAGCCGTCTCGTATGCCCCACCTAAAAATGATATCCCGTATTGCGGTGAGCTAATGCCCGCAGTGGAATCACCCTAAACGGGCTACTCCTCCACCTAAGTGCATATGCAATGCTCCAGCAAACACATTCAAGCAAATGCATGATCCTACTTGAATGTCTAACTTAACAACTCATACCCCGAGTCCTCACCGACTCTCTCACACTTGCCTAAGCCACGTATGAGAAACATTATTTTTAACAAAGATATTTGTTATTATTTAGGGACTACCCTCGTATATAAGAAAGGACTGGCTCGATGTTATATATTTGAAGGGATCATTCTCCGATGTATAACACCGGGGCCGACTCCGACGATTGATATTTTGTATGACCAATTCCTCCGATATAAGTGTCGGACCGATCCATATTTATTATTAATAACCCTCCGAAACTGCCCCTCTCAACGAACCATCTCATGCACTCAATTCCTATCGCCTAGGTGCCCGCTGTGATACATGGAATGTGCATGATGTCAATTCCAATATAATTATATAACACATGCAAATATATAATCATGAATATATTCACATAATTTAAATCACACAAACATGTCATGTAATTTCAAATAATTCATTACACCAAAATTAGCTCACTATTAATTATCAAACACGAGCAATTCAACTTGAATTACTCAACTAAATTATTATTTCACAAAAATATTTTAGAACATTATTCCTACGAATAATGAAACCCTAAGGTCGCTCCCTGAGAATCACTAATCATCGCTTCACTTTGTGAACCCGACTCACTCGCCATTTTCGGCCCTATGCAATATCACATAATTTGTTTAATAAATTATACACTAACAACCCTAAACAAATTTCCCTCACAAATCATCGATTTCACAAATGGTTTCAATAAATTAATAATTTGGCCCCAAGATTGACCGATCAAACTACCACTACAAATTTCTAATCAACTCAAACATCATAAATACACTTAAATAAAGTGTAAAACTCGCAAGATGAACTCCTACTCACTGAAATTTGTTTAAAACTCCCAAATCGTGTCCACGTCGTAGGCCTCTTTCTCACAGAGAGCAGCCTTTCTCCTTCTACCAAAAGACTTCGATCATCTGATCGCTGGCAAATCTGTAGAGAAGCTGATACTCTCTCTCTAAAAACAAACTTAAATCAAGAACTCGGTTCTTCCCTCCCCTTCAAGACATTTTTGACTTCTAATTCTCAAGGTAGGAGACTAATAATTATGCCTATTTTGTTTTATTCTCATTTAATCAAATTCCAAAATGACCATTTTGTCCCTTAGTTTGGATTTTCGACATTTAGCACTATCTCGGCCGTCTATTTCCATCATCTCTCTACCCATGCACCTTATGTAACATGAGTACATGTTATATGTGACACTTTGTCACATCAGATATCAGCTTTTCCCAAGACCAAACCGAGCGTCTCGAAAAACGGTAAATTCCGACCGCTCCTGTAAATTGACAAGCATGATTTCATGAGACGATTCCAACGATAAAATCCGTTTCGTCATCCGAGATCTAGAGAATAAATTTCGGATTTTTGACCGAAATTACGATTTACCTTTTTTCCAAAAAATTAATTTCTAGCATACAATACATCTATTTTTTTCAATTCAAAACTTCGCACCCATTTTTCTAGAGCTACTTAGCCTCAGCTTGAAAAATTGAAACATTGTCCACCCCGTTGATGATTGATTCCATGCCTAGTCGAGCTGATTAGTTGAATTCTTATTACTTTAATCTTTTCTTCCACCTTTTAGCTAACCACATTGCACACTGGCCAAATAATAGGTCAAGAACCGCTTACCTCCTAAACTTTGCAAAATCCCAATTCCTAGTTTCACAGATCATCTTTAATAGGTTAAGGACCCCCATGAAATGAAGGCCAATGTGTCTTCCAAAAAAAAAAAAAACAAAAACAAAAACAAAAACAAAAGAAAAAGAAAAAGAAGAAAATTGCAACGCCATTTTAAAACTCGAGCACAAATTCGAGGGATATACGGCGAAGCCTTTAAAGCTCAAAGGCCCTAAGCCAATCGGGTCAGGGGAACCACCGACTTAGTGCTCGCTACACCGT
This sequence comes from Tetrastigma voinierianum, assembly GCA_016808115.1. Taxonomy (NCBI): domain Eukaryota; kingdom Viridiplantae; phylum Streptophyta; class Magnoliopsida; order Vitales; family Vitaceae; genus Tetrastigma; species Tetrastigma voinierianum. Next base: position 45,501 of record JAEQBH010002031.1, on the reverse strand, counting down.
GACGGGCAGTTTAGCAAATTGTAGGTGCCGGAGTTTTGAAATCATTCAGAGTCCGAGAAACCCGAAGAGCAGCGGTCGAAAGATCTCTTATGAGTTGCTGCCTCAAGCCTTAATCGTCGGGAGTCACCCCAGAGATCCCCGTTACATGGACTTTGCTGATTATTGTCACAGGCAAACAAAGATAGAATGAGTGGATCTGACTCATTTAGCTGGTTAGTGTCCGAGGTGGCGCAGAGGCTCAATGTGTGGAGCTAGCCATGCTTATTGTCAGGACCGATCAAACAAACACTTAGATTTTTGGTGGAAGTTCCGCTGAGTCTGGAAGGAAGCTCTTTTGATACTCAATTTGTATGGCATTCATTCTCTCGAGATAGTTATTGGGCAAGGGTTTCGATGTTTCTCATTAAGGGTTAGGCATTACTCATTCACAACCTTTTTGAAATACCATTTTTGTGAACATCATTTTGATTTTGTTTTAAATGCTCTCTCTTTCTTTCTTTCTTTCATTGCTAAGGGACTAGCAATGTGTAGGTTGGGGGGTGTAATTAGTGCTCAAAAAGTGATATTTTGAACCCTGTTTATTTAAGGTTTTGAGCACTTTTTGTACTAACTGTAATTAACCCACTTACATGATTAAGGTCCCCGCTTTATTCTACTGACGCATTGCGGGCTAATTTTGGTAGTTTTCAAGCTATTTATACCTAAATTGTTGAGTCAATCCAAGCACCTAATAATTCCGAAATGAACTCGCATCGCAGATCAAACCGAAGGAAAGAAGAGCATAAATACAAGGAATTTTGGAGCACCGCAGAATTTCTCGTGATTCTACAAAATTCAGCAAAGATCTCGAAATTTTCTTCCTCAGGCGCACTGTTTGACAAAGACTTGCCACCTGCTCATCCCCGCCCTATTGAATTCCTCGTCGCTCCGCTTGAATTTTGCCTTTGTTCCTCTTTGATTTCTTTCCTATTTTGTCCCCTCAGAATAGCTTAATCGCTTTTCATTGATTTTTGCATTTGTTGTCTGGGTGGCTATATAAGCTATTTCAGACACACTCAGCAGAGACTTTTGCCGTTGAATAAACTTCGCCCGAAGGCTCCAATTTTCCTCGCTTTTTCTTCTTCTCTCCCATTTTCTCTCATTTTCTCTCTTTTCTGGCCACTAAACACCCTCGAGGATGACAACTCAAGGATGGTTAGCTAAAACCCCTCCTATCCTTGAAGAGAGTGGCCACTGGGTACCCGCTGAGGTAAAATTATTGTTCTCCCGTATTTAATGCAAGTATTTATGGGCATTATGTCTCGCTTCTTACAATAAGCCAAACTTAAATATACCCCGATTAACCCGTATTTGGCAGTTTTCGGGTTTAGTCGATAAGCTATTGCTGTGATCCAATCTACATCCCTGCTTAGTCATTCCTCATTAGTTACTCATAGGTAGGCTTGTGAGGCGTGTTCTCACTGCCTCTCATTATGCTCATTAATTACCATTTTCCAAAAGGAAAATTATAGGTTTAGTTTTTAAAGCTAATGAAGATCCCTGGCTTCTGGGAAAATGACTATAGGTCATCCTCCCAACGCGAGGAAAGGACCCGAGAACTTCATTTACCGTATGACCCCAAACCCGTGAGGCCCAATGCTTCAAGGAGTTCTTTTTTCTCATTTTTTATTTCGCTTTTATTTTCGCTCTGAACATTCACCTCCACCTGCTTTTTTATTACAAAACCCTAAATCCAAAGTGAATTCACCATTTGAATCACCGTGACTCATTTCAATGAACACACAGAAACTCCCATCCCCTCTCTCTCTCAGCCGACCTTAACTTATATCAAGTAAAGAGCTTTTATAAATCCAAGCAGAGGAATTTCAGTTACAAATATTGTTGATCTTGCAGACACCTATCGTGGCACCGAATCAGCACTCCTGAAATAGAACAAATTAAAAGGTACTTCACGGATTCTTTTAGCCCACCTCGCTTAAGGATGCGCACCACCCCAGGCTCACCTATGACAAATGCCAAAGGACGGGAGCATATCGTTCAGACGAGCCGCCTTGCAAACCATTCTGCAGGTAGCCGCTGATATCCTGGGATGGATTTTATGGGCCCCTTTCCTTCATCTTTCAACAATCTATACATTCTTCTGGCCGTAGATTACGTTTCCAAATGGGTGGAGGCCATACCTACCTGAACTAATGATGCTAGAGTAGTAGCAAGCTTTCTTCATAATCATATATTCACCCTGGCTCTAACTCCACGAAAGCTGTTGATCATTGCATGGAGAACACATTTTTGTAAACAAAACTTGTTGGATGCTGTGTCGAAATGATGGTGTCCTAAGATCAAACCGCACTTGCATACTGTGAATACTCCCAAAATATACCCTAGTCAAGTTACATGCTTAGTGGTATTTAGTAAGCATAATTTAACGATTTTCATGAAGTTAATGCAAAACCCGGAACGAGAGACCCTGGAAAACATAACTTAAGGACAATTGTAATTTGTCCAAAAAGGGGCTTAAAAGTCATAGTTGATGAGAATAGAGGGCCCAAATAAAATATTGGAAAGTCGAATTCAAATAGCCACAGATGGGAGGGACCTTTTCACAAATAATGAAACTTAACCCAAAATGGTTTTTGTGAGGGCCAAACAAGGCCTTAGCAAACATTGGTTTTAAAAGACCAAAGTTGGTCTCATTTTGGGGAGGAGAAAAACGCGGAAGGAGGAGGAGAAGAGAAGAAGAAGAGGAAGAGGAAGAGAGGAAGAAGAGAAGAGGAGGAGCTCACAAAAGGTATGGAACTACTAACTCGAAGCCTGATGCTTGGATTTCGGCATGGAACTTGGATTTCAGATGGATTACATGGAATTGTGTTTTTATATGCTTAAATGCTTGTCTCCAAACCTGGTGGTTTTGATTGATTTGCATCTAACCTTGGATTCTTGAAAATAGCTGATAAAACCCCATATGGTACAAGATAAACAAAGGAATCCTCTCCTCTTTAGGACGGACCTGCTGGTTGACTGAGAGTCTGAGTTAGGCTTAGAATAAACTCAACTAAACATGTTTGGTTTATGTATGGGTCTTAACCCATATTAGAAGGGTTTTGGAATAAATCCATGATGGATTTTTGAAGAAAGATATGAAATTGAAAGAGAAATTGAAGAGAAAAGAGATTCCAAGATGAATTTGGAATTGTTTGACATGTGTGTCTAAGTATAGAAGTGGATCGATCAAAGTACATGAAAAATGTGAGAAAACACACATTCTCACTTTGGGACTTCAATGCGCTGCTGAACTTCTACCGGTAGAATTTGTCTCTTTCGTAATTTTTGGCTGTTCCCACCCAGAACTTAGGGTTCACCGGCACAACTGCCAATTGCTCCCGCCTGACCACAGTTTTGTAATTTAATACCATAACTTGCTCATTTCTTATCCGATTTGAGTGATTCAAGTGGCTACATAAAATAGACTTCAAGGAGAACAAAACTTAAAGAGTAGGCATTGCCAAATTCTGATCCTAAGTGGCCTAAAAATTCACTCAAATAGGGGCCATGTGCAAGCTAAATTTGGTTCCAGCTTGAACATAGAGAAGTCCCGGTTGTTTCGACGAACCTGAGTTCCGGTGTGTCTCGACTGGGTGATTCCAGTTGAATAGAACCCTAGCACCTTAGATTTAAATGATTACAAGGACTTAGTGTCAAAATATGAAGTTAAGACCCTGGAAAAATGAGTAATACCAATGAACCTGGAGGGCACTCCAGAATCGACCAGTTGGCATGAAAATGCCATAACTTTAGTTCGATGATCCGATTGGATTGATTCCACTTCCTAAGTAAAGTAGATACATAGAGGAATAAGAATATATGAATGAGATGTGATGCCACATACATCATACTTCACAAGAATATGAAGTGCCATATGTAATAGGCATGAAACATGTAAATGTAGAAAATGAAAATGTAAAGATGTGTCTATGAAACATGATAATGATTATGGAAAATGAAAATGAAAATGAATTGAAACATGATTGTGAACATGCGAGGCAATATGTCATGAACACATAATGTGGTTAAGTGATACATATTATCACATATAACCGTAAAAATGATAACAAATGATAAGAGTATACATGAATGAGTATACATGAGTGAATATGTGAATGAGTGTATGAATGAGTATACATGAAGGCATATGTGAATGAGTATTTATGAATAATTATACATGAATGAGTATACGTCAATGAATTTATGAATGAGTATTTATGAATGAGTATACATGAATGAGTATACATGAATGAATATGTGAATGAGTATTTATGAATGAGTATACATGAATGAGTATACGTGAATGAACACGTGAATGAGTATGTATGAATGAGTATACATGAATGAGTATACGTGAATGAAAATGTGAATGAGATTATGAAATAATGTACATAGATTATATATCTTTGAAAGATAATACGAAAGTGATTATGAAATTGAAATGGATATTTGAAACCGAATGAATATAATGATGATAAAGACGGATTCATTAAACGGAATCATAAATGTGAATTAATCGACATATCGAATGAACCGCCTTCGACGGATGCACCAATTCCAAGATCTCACGAAGGCACCCGCCAAATTTTCCCAATGTCCCGCCATGGATACCAACGCAGATCCGCGACGGCGTACAGACGCAATGCTCCACTCATGATTCACCAATCGATCCGCTATGATGGCGTATGACATTTAATTGATACCATGTTCGATGCACCAAACACATCCGCCAAGTGATGGGAGAACCGAATAATTGATACCACGTGCCAGGATGCACCAAACGGCATCCGGCCGCGACGGGAGAACCAATGCAATACCACATGCTCCAGGTGCACCAAACTAAGATCCGCCATGACGTGGAGAACCGAATAATTGATACCACGTGGTCGATGTGCACCAAACGGCATCCGGCCGCGATGGGAGAACCGACAATTGATACCATGCTCCAGATGCACCAAACTGCATCCTGCGATGGGAGAACCGGTCAATTGATACCACGTGGCTCGGGATGCACCAAACGCATCCGCTATGATGGAGAACCGGTCGTAATACCATGTCTGGGTGCACCAAACAAAGATCCGTCATGACGGGAGACCGAATTGTAAAATGTGTAGCACATTACCGAACGATGATAAGAGTGGATTCATAAACTTAATCCGTCAAAAATGCAAATTCAAATAGTCAAAGTGAAATAACCAACAATGACGAAAGTGTAAAGGGATTTTATGTGTATGCTTAAATCTCTCATAAATTGATCAGGAATGAATTGTTGCATCGAATGCATGATATATGATATGGTAAATGATTTATATCAAAGCATGCGAAAATTAATAGCATGAGTTTATGTGGATAAAAATGGCATTATTTTGTAAATGCATGTTATTATGTGAAGGCAGTCTTTTCAATTTGTAAGTGGTCATGGATTGCCCAAAAGAAGTGCTTTCTGGTAATTAAAAAGTCTAAATGGAATAACATAAACAAAATGTTTGGAAAGATAATTGAAATGTTTAGTAAACCGGCTCAGCTGATCCGCCAACCGTCAAGTCGGGATTCGGTCGCTGGCATCTTTTGAAACGTAAAATTTAATACACAATAAAGCAGCTGATTGAAAACGCTCTGAAAGTAAACCTGCCCAAAATTTCGATCCGCCAATCCGCCGGGCGGATTCGGTCGCGACACTTTTGAAAATGAAAATTTATAAAACGAATACTAAAATGATTTAATCCGCATCCAGATCACGAAACAATTTCAAAGGGAGTTGATTAAGGGCTTTTATCAGGATAGTGGATAAAGAGTCTAATACGTATCGGGTATTAGTCCGATTTGAACCTCGTATGAAACATATGATTTGATTTGTTCCGAATTGCCATCAGATACATTATAAGTTTACTTGATATGTTTTGATCTATCATACATGTAGATGAGTTGTGTCACATAAGAATAGGCTCTGCTATATGCATGGGCAAATGTAAAAAGACAAGGACTACGATTATCGCTTATCGGGTCGCATCGTCTATATGTTCCCACCTGCCGCAGTTTAGCACCCGTGTTCAATCCGTGTAGGTACCCGAAGAGGAGATAAAGAGGACGTGACATTCCACACCAATGCAGACGCCATTCAGATAGTGCTCACCCAAGACTTTCTCCGCAATCCACATGCTCAGATAGATATTGCATACGTAAGTAATCAGATAAGTAATCGACTTAGCATATGTGTGGTGGAGATTTTAATGGATACCACTCCGAAGGTAGTCTTTCAGATATGTGAATGACTTCGTTATTACAAAAATTATTTGTATACCCACAAGTATAAGTTGCTTCCAAAAAAATAAAAATAAAAAGAGTCACAAAGATATGGTTTCGCACTCGAAACCTGCCTGATTCGCCTAATCTGCCTGACCGAATCTGGGTCGACACATACCATCCACTGCATCAGCGACAAGGTATGTCAATAGAGAACTCCAAATCTATCTTAGAGAAAAACAAATAATAAATTAAGAAAGATTAGCTTAAAAGATAGACGATGCTCTCTTGTGCATATAGAACAAAGATTCACATAACTACCTGGAATAATATCACCATTTAGGCTGGGGTACTCGGTCGCGCCACTTGCTTGTGGAATTGGAACATAAAGCATACTAGGCAACTAGGCAGTTGAATACGGACATTACGATTGCCGGCGAGAAACGCATATTGCAGCTTAGTGAATTAGAAGAGTTATGCAATGAGGCGTACAAGAACGCAAAGATATATAAAGAAAAGACGAAAGCCTGGCACGATAAGCATATTGTAAGGAAAGAGTTTGAGCCGGGTCAACGGATCCTCCTATTTGACTCCTGACTCAAGCTCCTTCTATAGAAATTAAAGTCGAGGGTGGCCTGCATCATATTTACTCGTGACTCCGTGTTTTTTCTCAGAATGGAGGAGTAGAAATTATGCACCCAGAGAAAGAAAGCTTTAAAGTTAATGCACAACGACAGTTTCATACTTTCTGGGTGAGTCTCCATGCAAGCAAGGTGCCATAAATCTCAACACACCGAAATAGTGTCGTGAAGGGTGTCTCGTGCAGTCCCATAGTCTCTGAACATTTAGACTGTGGAAGTCGAAGCACGACATTAAACAAAGCGCTACTGAGGCAACCTAAGCATTTTCAAATTTTTCATTCATTAGTGTAGCCATATATGTTTGTTTATTTAGAGATGAAAATTTTATCTAGACTGTAACTTATAAAATGTTTCGTTTCGTGCTTCGAGATCGGCTGGGCGATAGAGGTGTAGTTTCGTAATCAAAGCGAGGGTTGACAAGGAGTTTAACCCCCAAAAGGCATGCTCTTAAACTAGAAATGCATTTTCCAAAAGCGAGTTTTCTTCTCTCGTACGACGCCGACGCTGAGAAAAAATGAAGTCTTAGTTCTATAACGTCAGCGACCAGGGTCCCACCAAATCCGTTCCAACGCCACGACGCTGGCAACTCAAATTCGAAAGCAACTCGGGAACATTGCAACGTTGACCAACATCGCGACGCTGAAAATCGCGACCTTTTCGAATGTCGCGATGTTAGACTTCACCGCGATGTCAGTATTTATAACCCTTCTCGAACGCTATGAGGCGCGCGATCCCACCATCGCGCACGGTAACTGAACTCCCCAAACACGCGGAGGTCGGGCCCAAACGTCGCGACGCCGTCCGACCGTCGTGATGTCAGCCCAAAGGTCGCGGGACGTTGTCTCCGCTTTTTTAAGGAATGTGACATTCATATCTTCCCAAGATCCAAAACCTTGAGAAACCCTAACCGTGCTCTCCGATTTTTGCAGGTACCCAAGCTAAGCCTCACCCAACCTTGTCCTAACTAATCTTAGCACCTTCCAAGGCCCTAATCACATTCCTTAATCCAAAAACCCTAAGATCCACCCTCATTTTGATACACTCCACACATTTTAGTTTTCGGGTGAGTTGAGTCTGGATTCAATTTGTATTGTTGTTTTTGGGGTTACTTATGTTAGGGAAGGGACACAAGGAGTGGTTGGTGATCAGAGAAGTCACAAGATAGAGCCAAGAACACCATCTAATGGTGCGCACACTAGGTGTTCAATATTTTGCCTAAGTGAGTTTTATGTGGTTTTATTGGGCACGTTGATTGAGCTGCATCACACTGGGAGACAGCCATCCAAACCCAACCCTATCAAGTGCCTAATGTCGAGCAAAAAGCATAAACCGAGCTCAAAAGAAGCCGTGAAAGGAAGAGCCCACCATGACACGATCATGAGAAATTTGTCACCCAGAGTGCTACAAGAAATTTAAATTTTATTTCTCAAGAATGTGCCTTCATCAAGGAGAAGGGGTTTCACCACCTCAATGATTTCTTTCGCAAAACCATTGCGAACAAGGGATGGAGGGTACTTTGCCAACCTCCAAGACCAGCTGCTATAAGTGTAATACAAGAGTTCTACGCCAATCTTGCCTCCCACGTACTGAAAAGAGTCCAGCACGGTGTCAGGTAGACTATAGTGTAAAGCTCATTTAATCGATACTATAACTCAGGAACCCAAGTAACCATTTAGGCCTATGATAAATCTTATGAGTAACCCAACTAAGTCCTTAAGATGTTAACCAATGGCAGGCGGTGGCACGCAAAGGCACTTCGCTGCCAAACACTCGCCTACATTCCTAAAGTATGGCATCACTTCATCACATCGCGTCTCATCCCAACAATTAATGTGTGTGAAGTGACGGCCAAGAGGGCCCTGCTTAACTATGCCATCATCCAGGACATCCCATTTAATGTTAGGCAGGTTATAGAGGATGCCATCCTCTATAACAGGGATGCAAAGATGAATCTCAAGCACCCCTTCCTTATCTACGGCCTATGCAAGCAAGTCGAGGTGCCCTTAGAGGATAATGAGGCTTGGATACATCTGATCAAGGCGATCATGGTTAAGAAAGACAAACTGGGTGTACCAAGCGCGTATGAGGTGTGTACACTGGGGCAATAAGCCCTCCGATGAGGATGAGCTTGTGGCGTACTCAATCTAGGCTCGATCCCAAGAGCCTGTGGAGAGGCCGGCAACCATCCACTCAACCCCTACCACCACCGCCATCCTGGGGAGGAGGACACGATCGGGCTCCTTCCACTACACCTGAGGACCGTGCATGTGACTTAACCACCCACTCGATGCGCACTGATGAGACTCAGAGCACTGTGTTACCAACATCACCCATTTTGATCGCATCTCTGTAATGATATGAGCATACCATGCAGCAACTGCCGATTATATTTTCAATAACCAAAGATCCATCCAGAGCAAACGTCACCCGCTCACACGCCACCTCCACTACCTCACCACACATCAACCGAGTGATCACAAGGGGAGTTCACTTCACTTTCACTTGTGCTTTTATCGATATCAGACACCGTCCACTTTTGCTTCGGTGAGGTGTGGGTGCAGGTGGCGGATTTTTTTTTTTTTTTTTAATGGTGTTTTCTCTGCTTTAGCTTTGTTTTTGTGTTTGTGCTGTTTTAGTTTTCATGTTCAGTGGTAAAGTTTTTACTCTTATATCTAGCTTTTACTTGTTTACTTATTTTAGGTTATTTTCATAGCATTGCATGTTTTAGGCTTGTTTTAGGTATTGTGTGAGTGGATGTCACACTCACTAATGGGAGGTTAATTGAGTCAAAAAAAATTCAAAAATATCGAGCAGAAAATGAAAAGGGACCCTTAGGTTGTTCCATGATCTGGAATATCGTATAGAGTTACTTGTGACTCCAAATCTAGTCACCCTTGTGTGTTTCAAGAAGTCATTTCCCAAGTAGTCTATCGCACACACACACATGTGATCTCCAAGGTATACCAAGGTCCCGGACCTTGCTCACAAGAAGTCCTCGTGCCTTGAAGGTTTCTAAACACTCAAGTGATGGGACACCTTTGAAAAAGAGGATTGCCATCGAGCCTAAAAAAAAAAAATATATATATATATATATATAAACAAGTATAAATAATAAATAATAATAAAAAATAGAAACAAGTATAAAAAAATAAATAATAATAATAATAAAAATAAATAAATAAATAAATAAATAAAAAAGATGTGTGTGAATAGAATAAGTGGGATTGTCCAATCGGAATCTTAGGCACAGTCCGAGGGGTCTTTCAAAGCCTAATGCCCTGAGCCAACTAGCCGGGAGCCATTGACTTTACTGCCCACTACATGGGATAGAAGATGGACCTTTTCCACATTCTAGTATTCGTAGGTCTGGCTGAAAGTGTTCGGTGAAGTTCGAGGAGAACTAAATGCTCGATGCTCCTTTAACCAACCGGGGTGAGGAGCCTACCAATGAATCCCCGCTATGCGGACACCAACTAAAACTCATGTGCACTAAGAAACCCATCATGATTAGGTATATGTAAATAAAACAAAAGGTTTTATCCTTCTATTATTGGAATCTTTTAAACGGCAAGTAGACTTCAAGCTCAGGGTACCGAACTCAGGCATATGTCAGCGATCATGAAACAATTACACAAAGACTTCTGGGGAAAGGTCATTGAAAACGTGGGGGGTTGAGTTGCTTGGTTAACCCAACCTTGCTTAGCTATGTTCCTTAGAAAGTTGCACAACTCTAAGGATCCCGGGATTTTAGATATAAAGGCTCGGATTGCAAATTTGGTTCATTTCGACTCTCCGTGTTGGCGTTGTGTATATCACACTCAAGGTCGAAGCTTTAGTGTGTCAATTCTCATGTGCAATAAGAAATATGAGTTTGTTTCTACTGGGTACAAGCAAAGAAGTTGTTGGGGGTGTGATGAGTGCCTAAACACTCATCATACACCCATTACTGATCACGTTTTCTTGGCTCATTTCATCTAAGAATAAGTGCTCATCGTTATATTTTGTACTTGGCTTTTGTGCATTTCGTGAAAATGCTGCATTCGGGAAGTCAGAGATTCAAGAAGAAGATCGAGGAGAGCTCAACCTCAACGTCGCGGACGCCCATCGCCGCGACGCCCCAACGCTTAACGCGAGGTTGCGGCGACGCGGTACTTACATCGCCAACTGCGGACGCGCCCAACGCCGCGGACGTCATTTCAGACTCACCTGAACATCAAATTTTTTAGATATAACAAAAAGAACGGTAAAAATAGAAAAAAATGTAATGGGAACAGGATACGCACGAGAAGATTCCATTACAGAAGATTCCTCCGGTAGATCATGTAATCCTTGTACTTGTATTTTCTTTCTCGAACTCCTATTAATTAAAACTAAATGATAGTAATGATCATAATGATGTTGTAACTTTATCTCTAAGGTTTTTCTATACTCTTGTTGCATTCATATGGATTAGTTATTGATTCAGTTTTATTCAGTATATCTATGAATTTGTTATCGACTCGCTCTATTTTCTGTTAAATAATTACATGGTGGTGTTTGGCCAACATCAACATGCTCTCACCGGGAATTTGAGATCGAGAGACAAAGGTTCTCGAGGATCCAAGTAGAGTGACGCTCGGTCAATCGAAGAGTAGAGATCTCCGGGTTCCAAGTGTGGTAATTAGGGTTTAATCATTTAAACGTCTCGAAATTCAGGGTTGATGCAGAGATGCGATAAACCCTACTCACAAGATAGGCGAATATACCTCGAGAGAGGATATCCCATAGGCACGATCAACCCGCCAGCGTGAATCCATTAATATACTGAATGACCAATTTTATATAGATTATAATCCATTGAATGCGGATATGGTGCACCCTAGCCCTCATTAATTGAATTAATGTACCATTCGGGATTATATCAGTTTCATACTAGCAGTAATTCACTCGAGTTTGAAATCCAGATAATACTCTAAAGCCGATTCCAGTATTCAGCATACTTCTCCTTATGGGAACGATACTTGACTAGCTACTATATTACATGAACTTGATGCGCATACTTGCGTGTGCGGGTATGATAATAATTATGATAGTAAATTAGTAATTATAGCATATTATGGTAATAGATGCGATATGTTACCAAAATAGTTTATCTACTACCATAATATATTACAGCTACTATGCTCCATCTATTACCATAATAGAGAGCAGTTTGAGGATATTTTTTGTGTCTTTGGCCCCGTTTGGTGAAAAACGTTTTGTGTCAAAATTAGAGGATTTGACCCATTTTAGAGGATTGATCAGTTAAAACCTCTAACGTTGTTGTTTTGTGAAGAGGTGATTAGAAGAGGAGCAACATTTTCAAATAGAAGATTACATATGTAGAGTTACAAAGACAAATTTGTCCCAAAGTTGTCAATAATTATCGTTCTTACCGTAAGGTTCTCACAAAACCTTATAAGAGCTCACTAATCAATTGTCTCATCTTTAATAATTAATATATAATTATCATGAAGAAATTGACATATTAAGAATATGATTTATCACTAATTTACATAAAAACTTTTGTTCACAACTCTATTGATAAATTAATGGTAATATTTATCTATTTGCACAATGTTAATAATTTTTCAAATTAGCAACTCAAGAAATTTGTATATTTTAAAATGACTAATCTTTTTTTTGCAAATGATGTTTTAATTCTTCAATAGTAGTATACATTATTTCCAATAAACTCACCTTATAAATCTAAATTATTAACAAAAAAAAAATACTCAATAATAAATTGTGTCAATGTCCTTATTGGTTATTTTACACAATTTAATAGCTATAAGCTAAATTTTACCAAATACATTTATACAAACAGCTAATGGTATCAGCTAACAGCAAATATCTAAGCTATCAGTTATCCGCTAGTTGTCAAATAAGGCATTTAACTTTTAAACCAAAAAGTATATACTAACTCACCCTCTACATCTTTTTCTTTCATTTTCCTGCTTAATAAAGTTATTTTTCCACGAAGATTTAGGTTTTATCTTGCTTTTTTATATTGTCGTCGTTTTATCAGCATTTGATTTGTTGTCGACTTATTACAACGTGACATTGTTCGTTGTCTTGTTACGGTGTTTTATCTATGTGAGGGTGATACAGATAAGCAAAGCGGATTTGATTAGTCCAAGATATCAAATTATAGTTAACCTGGTAATTTTTTCATCATATATGGTTTTTAGCTATTTGTATTTTGGATTTATTAATCTATTGCAAGTTTGAATCAAAAATATTGTTTTTCCTTTCAAAAAAACTCACCCTTTTTTTTTGAACTGACTCTCCCTATTTTTATATTCTTAAATATTAAAAATAATTTTTATATACAGTATTTATTTTTTATTCATTTTAGTTTTTTGTATAATTATTCTTCTGGAACAACATTTAGAAAATAAGTGAAAATAATTTATAATAACAACTGAAGACCTGTTTGGTAGGTAACTATTTCCAAAGACAGTTTTTATTCCTCATAACCATGGATTAAAATTTCCGATATTTCGGCCGAAATATCGGCATAAATACTCCACATCTCACGACATCCGGCTTAAATCACCATGGAAAATCGCTGAGAAAAATCAAAAATCGTAAATTTCGCTGATAGCTTTGCCGATATATCGATATCTAATCGAAATTTCTACTTAAATTTCAAGAAATGAACACACGCGATCGATTTTGCTTCAAAATATCGAAGATATATTTTGAAATATTTCTCCAGAAATATCTGAGATATATCTAAATATCTGCAAAATATCGAAGATATATCGGTGATATATCAGGATATATCGGGATATATTGGAAATATATCCAAATCACCATATTTGAAATCCTAACTTGATCCAACGGTTATGGATTGATCCGAACGGTTTAAAGAAGATCTAACGGTCATATTTGCACCAAAATTAAATCCAACGGCTATAATTAAATTACAAATATTTTTTGACCATCCAACGGTTATTTTGACCCCAAAAAATCTATAAATATCTCTAAAATCATTCAATTTTGATCACAAATTTTCTACCAATATCCAATCTTCATTTCACTCCAAAAATTTTCTTTATGATATCTCTTAAATAACCATATATTAGTTTAATTTGATAGGGTTTATATGATTATTTTACAGTTTTAAATTAGTTAATTTAGTAATAATCTATTAATAAATTAACATCATGTTTGTTAATTTTTAAAATCAAGTTATATTAGTTTAATAAATTATGTATGCATATTATAAATTTATAGTATTATATGAAGTTTTCATATTTTTAAATTAGTTTCTTAATTTAGGTAAATATATTAATAAATCTTAATTTTTCATGTTAGTTAATATTTGAAACGAGCATGGATGAACCCCGACTTCCTATCCACTGGAGGTCAGAGATACAAGTCAAGACATTTATCTGCGATACGCTCGATCCATAACTGTAATATTGACTGAACAATTCACGCCTCAGACAAAGATTGCCTTTTACCAAGATTCATCTATCCATCAAATGCTGCACTGAGTCACATCAATCTTCATTGATTAAAAACTCATCGAGAATGTATATATTTGATTATTAATGTCATTTTTACACTTTTTAGAAAATATTTTATGAATTTCAAAGTATTTTGTTAATTCTTCGATATATCGATATTCATAAAAAATATCCACCGATATATCTCCGATATATCTATAAAATGCAAGTACCGATATATCCATCGAAACCGATATTTCTAACCTTGCTCATAACAAAAAAAATCAAGAAAATACGTTTTGTAACCAAAGGTTATTTTTTGTTTTCCGTTCTAAAGAATAGAAAATAGGTTATCTTCAAATAAATTTTTTAATGCTTTCTACTATTTTCACTTGTTTTCATGGTTATTTTAAAAAATAATTATATAAACATGTATAATGATTAAATATAAAATTATTAACAATAGATTAGAAATATTTTAGTTTCCAAACAAACTTATGTTTTATGAAACATAAATACAAATTCAAAAAATTATTTTAAAATTTTGTTTTTACAAAAAGTTTTAAAAATAGTAATGAAACATGTCCTGAAAGATGTTCTCTATTACCAAACATATTTTCCAAGTTTATTGTTTTGGAAAATAGAAAAACTTACCAAACAAATCCTAAATTTTCTTCCAACCATTGCATCAGCACAAACCTCGTGAGTTGATTTCTGTAATTTGATAGGACGTCAAGTTAACCTGAAAGCCCCAACCCAAAAGCACTGTACCGGTAACCTCTCAAGCCAGCATCACTCCACACTCTTATGTTAAACCAATATAGATCCAGATCATTCCATACCGCTTCGGTAAACCTACATTCGTGACGTGATTCATTCGATGGCCGCCACTTACTAAAGATTCACAACTATCTCGAATCTTTCTACAGATCGATAACCCTTTTCTAAGTAACTATTTCCTAAAGCGGCTCTCCGCTTACAAATCGGTTCTCACGAAAACATCATCGATGTGGTCTCAAACCTAATCTAATAAATTTCAACCCAAAAGACCGATCTAATAATTTAAAAACCTTCAAACTAGTACTACTCCACACTCTTATGTAATCAAGGGAATTTATCACTTGTATAAAGCAATTGTTGTTCTTAAAAGTTAGGAATTGTAATGATTAAGGATTAACCTTGAAAAGTTTTTGTATGGGTGACTATGGCATCTCAAAGATTTGGCCCAAAATAAGACTGATACAAGCCAAGACTTTTGAGTACATACTATTAGTATGTGTTAGTTTTTCAAAAAGAAATTGTTCAATGAAAAAACAAAATACAAACAAAAACAAACCATTTTTTGATGAGTATATTAAAACTCATATTCGGGGCTTATATAAGTCTGCAGGCAGAGATGCTCGAAATAAGACAAGAATTCCGATCGAATATCCGATTTTAGTGAAAACTTATGGATTCCCCCTGTGCGTCGACAAATTTGGTTTTGCTCCATATAATTTTGTTTTATTTGCCTATATGAAAACCTTGGTTTTTAGCTGTCTTAAAAATCAAAACGGTTCAGCAACATTTTGAAATCAATTTCTTTAACTCAATCATTAATTCAAAACAGTCATATTTTGATTTATTTCCAGTTTTAATGGCCAACAGCCATAACCAAACTATTACAACTTGGTTTCCTATAAATTGAGACTTTTACTAAAGCTGGAAAGATCATCTTTTTTCTCTCCATTTTCCAGATCCGGGAAGAAAATCTTGGCTACAATGTTCTAAAACACAACCCAGTTTTATTTATTCCCCTGTTCTCCACATTCCGACTATCACTCCTACTCTCGATCGTCATCGGACTGCCAGAGTCTAACACATACATTGTGCTCTATCATATTAGGTAAGTCTTCTTTTTTGACATCTATTTCATTTCTGCAAATCACGTCAGAGATTAGATATTATAGCGATTCATCTCAACCTCCGTCACTCACACCCTTTAGCACTTAAGCCAGACCTCAAGAGCATTAGGTAAGTCTTCTAGCACTAAGTAAGGGTGTAAACGAGTCAAGCTACTTGAGCTCAACTCGTAAAATACTCAAATTTGACTCAGAGTTAATCGAGTCAATTTCGAGATTGAGTATTTTGTCGAGTCAAGTTCGAATATATATCACAATACTCGACTCAAACTGCTCGTGAGTTTAATCAAGTCGAGTTTGAGTATAATTATTTATTAATTTTTTTAATTGATTCAAGCTTTGTCGAGTTTAGCTTAAGTAGCTCAACTATTTTTTGAATTTCGAGTTTTTTAATCAAGTCAAATTCAAGCTTGACTCTGTATCAACTCGACTCGATTAAACCCCTAGCACTAAAATGAGACCACATATATCCTCAAAAAGCTAAGCTAATGAAAAAATAGATATATTTCAGCATATAAATCAATTTGATATGTAGTCAATATAGAAAATTAGACTTTTATTTTATTTATCTAGAAGCTTCCACTTAATTATTTTGTCAACATCTTTGAGTCTCAATTAAGCTAAATCTCACATTAGCAAAAAGTCTAAGCTAATAGGTGGTGGATATTATTATATTCTTTTATTTATACTATATGAAACACATGGTATAATTTAATACTATAATTGGAAGATTATATTTTTTATATAATATATATGATATGACAATTAATAAAACTAACATAAATATAATATATAGTTAGGCCATATGGATTAGGTTAACCCCTAGGCTTCTAGAAAAAAGATTTCATAGAACCAAATAATTGCATACCAAAGAAGTTTGGTCCAACTTGTCTTAATGCATTAAATAAAAATATCACTACTCACCATTCATTAATTTAATTAAAATAGAAATATTTTACATTAGAAAAATATAAGAACATTTTTTATTAGACCTATCGGTCCAATTAATTGTGAGATGCAATGTTTTAACAACCAATAAGGATATATAAAGTGATTATTCCACATAGATCTATAAATCTGCGCTTTTTGGCGATTGCCGCCATCTGTTACTTATCGTGATGAAAATATTCGATATATCCGTCGATATACCCGATATATCCGATATCGCGATTGCTCGCGACACGATATCTGGGCTGATGATCGATATATCGCCGAGAGACGGCTTTCGACCGGTTATATCGCGGAAATATCGCTTCGCAAGACACGCGCGCTAAGACTTAATTTTTCGGTAAAATATCCAAGATATATCGAGACATATCGGCGATATATCTGAGATATATTTAACAACAGATTAAATCCCGACTTGATCCAATCCGCGAGGATCGATCACAACAGTTTTAATTCTCCGGAGAGACGATATTCATTAAAATATCCACCGATATATCTCCTCGATATATCCGATATATCTCGTGAAAATCCAAAGCACCGATATATCCATCGAAACCGATATTTTCATCCTTAGTTACGACGCTACGGCCGCGGTTACCTTCGCGCGACGTTGTTTTTCGCTGTCTCGCTACGACTTTATATATATGCGAATGGCGAACGTAGAAATAAAACATATTCGGGATCGTGAAATAACAAATCAAATCAATGATCGTCAGTATACTATAAAATTAAAGTTAAAGATATTTTAATCACAATAATAATATCAAATATATTGATTTTAAATAGATTATTACGTAACAAATTTAAATCAATAAAATCATTTTTTTATTTAAAAAATATAAAATTATTTTTCCACTCAAAAAATAAAAAAATAAAAACTAATCGGACCAGCCGTCAGACCAATTCAATGGTTGACTGGTCCATTGAGACGGTTTGTAGAGAATCGAACGATTGGTCACACTCATTGATTAACGTTCTCAGCCTTTAGGTCCCTTTTGGCTGGCAGCCCCAACTGGCTTTCCACTCATGAGGGAAGAATGAATGAGATATATATATATATATAATATACTCTTAATTTTTTCATTTAATAAACTTTTTGTATTTAAATATTACACACGTTTTACAAAATTCGGAAATATTAATACGATTATATAAAATAAATAACATATAATATTTAATTATACATTTTAAAATTTTAAATTCTTTTTAAATATATAATTAAATATTTATGATACAATTTTATTCAATTATTGCTCGACTAATATTCGATCAATGACCGATAACTTTTTCATTCAATAATCTATTCATAAACAAGAACATTTTTTTAGGAACCGGTTTCGACATATCTTATATTTTATTTTATTTATTTTTCATATCTGCTTATTTTGTATTACGTTAAATATAGCTTCAAGGAACTTTGGGAGTCCTGAGGATCTCTGGATCCACTTTACTCATTTAGCATTTGATAGGTTGGGAATCACTTAATTGAACAAAAATTAAGAGTTTAGACATTTGGTTTAAAAAAAAAGTTAAAATACCAAAACATAAAAAATAAAAAAGTTAGAAACACAAAAAACTCTCTCTAGAAACCCTAACCGCTCATTCCTCTATTCTCTTTATCGCTTCCTTTGTCATTAAACGAGATGCAAAGGGATTTTTTATCATTTTTAATTGAAATCACTTATTTCATCATTTCACTATATACTTAGCTTTACGGGGTTTTATATTCGACATTTCGGGATGATAAAATTCGATCCAATAAAGATCAAATAGAGTTCTATTTTTCTATCTAAAACAAACAATATTTTAAAAAATAATAACCAAGAATCGTGGCGAAAACGAGTTAAATAAGTTTATAAAGGAAAACTATTTTCAAAATAATAAATAATAAAATTTATTAAATTGTTGACCTCTATGACACCCCCTAGAACCCTAGTTTTATTTTCTCTCTCTTCCACCTCTCTTTTCCTATTATTATCATTTTGTTTCAATGTTTATTCCATTATGTTTATTTATGTGTGGATAATACATATTTTATTAGATATAAATAAAAAATCAAATCATAATTATAGAATTAGCCGAATCACGTAATTATTAACTGAAACTGCTTCATTGTTTAAGATTTTTAAGAAATTTTGATTATGGGTTTTTTCGTATTTGAATCAATAAAATTATTTTTATTTTCAAATAATAATAAAATAAAAGAAATGGGGGGCAAAAAACGTGAGAAATAGAGCGAGGGGGGCGTTGACCAGAGTTGGCGCAGAATTTGGCAGACAGGGCGGGCCTGAAATCATCACATGAGCATGGCAATCATTCTCAACAATCCAGTCTCTCTCCGCTCTAGATCTTCCGCATCATCATCATCACCATCATCATCTTCCTCCAGATCTATACTCAATTCCCGAGATTCCCACACTTTCTTCCACAGGCGGTGTCGTTTTCCCCGGCGTACAACCCTCAACTCCTTCTCTGCACCTGGAGAAGCTGCGACGCTGCTCCACCAGTTCAACCCTAGGATCCCAATCGAGCAAGCCCTTACTCCCCCAGCTCCTGGTACACTGACTTGCTTTGCCTGAACTCGACTCGTGCCTCTACAGGCTGCAGGCTGTTGGTGTTGAGTTCTCTGTCTCTGCTTTTTCCTGTGTGTGTGTAGTGTTTAGTTGCTATAAATGGGAAACGGAGGGAAAATGGACTCTGCTTTTGGAATTGACGTACTATGTGTATGGCCCTTTTAAGTGGTGATGAAATGTAAGATTTGTTGTTGTAAAACTGTTATCACTGGGCAGCTGTAAAAAGAAGAATTATTGCTCAAATGAGAAATCAGTGGTAAACAAAATTTTTGAGTTTTTCTCTTGAGGAAACTGAAATCCTGGAATTTTTGAGAGTTTTTCTCTCGGAGGACACTGAAATCCTGAATTTTCGTAGTCAGAATACTATGATCTTGAATCTCTCATTCTTCTTCTTTTTTTTTTTTTTTTTTCCGGGAAAATATTCTTTAATTTTTTTATAGAAATGATTTTTAAAAAATATCTGGAAACTAAAATCTGAATTGTTTTCTTATGTTTGAACCCTTGAGGAAAATATAACAGATGTTATTATATTTCATTTTTTCAGTTTTGGGTTGCCTGTTTGGTTAAGGAGAAATTGCTCATTTGTTTGTTGAGACAAACCTACAGTAGCGAAGCTTTTCCCTTTTCTTTCCAGAATAGAAGAAGAATTAGAGTACTGAGAATTTCCATGCTAAATGGGGTCTTGAGATTGTTTGAGCATTATTTTTATCGGTTTTTAATATCTTGATTTTCAGGATACACTGAGCAGGTGAAAGATCCCCGGGACTTTTTTACTGGCAGGTACAGGACTATGGACTATAATTCTTTCTCTACTTTTTGGTGATACCTAGAATATTGAAAATTTTGTTCTCTTTTCCTGATGTTCAGTCTGTTTACTTGGAATATATGGGAAAAGGGAAAAAAATTTAAAATTAAAAGTCAAAATTTTGAAAGTTTCAGCATTTGTACCTGAGAAAACATTACCTCCAACAGCAAATGGAGCAATGATACCGTTCTTTCTTGAAAAACCAAACAAAATAGATCATGATTGGAATTTAATTTTCTTTCCTCTATTTTGCCTATTTCCAAAAAGAAGATTTATAGACCCGTTGTTGCTTAAATGTAGCTAACTTGTTCGCTGTAGCAGGTTGGGGAATGTTGAATTTGTGGTATGTCGAGATAACAGTGGCAAGCTTCATGCTTTTCACAATGTGTGTCGACATCATGCCTCTCTTCTTGCATATGGAAGTGGGCAAAAGTCTTGCTTTGTGTGCCCATATCATGTGAGTTTATTACATTGTGGTGTGCAGATTATGGAGAAGATCTTGGTCTTTTTTTAATTCTGGCATTGTTTGCTCTTCCCATTAGTTATCTCTAATAGAGGAAGAGAGAAAAAAAATGATTATTTCTTTAATAGGCTTCTATTATATTTTGAACTAGCGCATTTTGAATAGGCTCTTCCATTGATCATGTCATCCCAATAGCAGATGCTATATTCATAGCATAGTTGTTAGGGGTGTGCCTAAAGTGCCAAAGACTCAACCACTCCCTAAAGAGTAGCACCATGTTTATAACTGATGTGCCTTGTTGGAAAGGCACAACTCATCTATTTATTTTTCCCTTTTAACTATGCTATTCTTAATATTTCAAACTGTATATTGAAATTAATGTTATTTCATTACCTTTTTGTTGAATACTTCTTTAAATGTTTGGAATCTTGAACTTTTATTTCTTGAATTGAATTTTACATCATATTTTATAAAGTCGATATGCATCTTAGGTTGTGTTTCACTTTACTCAAGTGTGTGCTTTGTGTTGTGCCTTAGGGGACTTTTGTGCATAAGAGTATAGGTATTTTCAAGCCATATTTTGGATCCTTTAACCAAAAAGCCATGGTCTTGAGCAAAATATTATTGACTTCCATTAACAAAATATTACACCTCACAAAAAGCAATACATTTCAAAAGTGGGAGAGTCACATTAATTAGAATCAGTTTGTCCAGCTTGCCACTTTATCTCATGTCTATTCTCTACTTACTAAGGGCAGTGAGATTAAGGCTTGATAAGATTCAAAGAGATTGATGTGGATGCTTATATTGGACAACAATATCAGAAGAGGAAGACAAGACAGCTGTGTGAATGCAGCAGCCTAGCTTGCCCAATGAGAGTTTTATTTTGTTACTATATTAGAAATGGAAGGCAAGGCAGCAGCTGTGGATGCAGCATCCTTATTTTGTTAGTCAAATTCATCCCTAATTTAGGATCTCCTTTCTAGTTGTTAGCTGCCTATAAAAAGGCCTTCAGTATTGAATAAAAGGGCAAGCAATTTATTCTTTCAAAGATTATTCTTAGATGGGGCTCTGTCTAGGACGAGTCTTAGAGGGGATTGTAAGCCACACTTAGTGAAGTGGACTACTGTTTGCATGGAAAAGAAGTGTGAAGGCTTGGGAGTAAAAAACTTTTCTACTTTAAATAAAGCCCTCCTTTGTAAATAGAGTTGGCCCTTTGCAAATGAGAAAGGGGCTTTTTGGAATGATGTTATAAAAGGAAAATATGGTGAAGAAGAGGGGGTGTGGAGCTCTTTTGTTGTTGGAGAGGGTTATGGAGTGGGATTATGGAAACCAATTAGAAAGTGGTGGTATTTGGTGAGAATAGACTCTCCTTTGTAGTAGAGAATGGGCAAAGGGTGAAGTTTTGGAAGGATAGGCGGTGTAGGATACTCTCTTGTATCTTGCCTTCCCTTTTTTATGTCATTGCTTGCTCAAAGGAGGTTGGAATCCCATCTTTACTAGGCATTTCAATGATTGGGAATTGGAGGAGGCATAGAGGCTCTTGTCTTGGCTAGGTGAAAAGAAAGTGTTTGTGGAAGGGGATGATATAGTGAGGTGGATGGAGATAAAGAATGGTGTCTTCTCTGTTAAATCCATGTATAAGGCCTTGGAGTCCAGATCTTCCATTCCTTTCCCCATGAAGACTATTTGGAGGCTTGTGCAACCAAACTTTGGTTCTTTTGCTTCAAGCAACTTGTGGTACCTTAACATTAGATCAGTTGTATAAAATAGGGTTTGTCCTTGCCAATAGATGTTTCTTATGCCAAGAATGTGAGGAGACTGTGGATCATCTTCTTCTCCATTGTGCAAAGACAAGGGAGTTGCGGGAGCTGCTTTTTGCTGTTTTTGGTATGTCTTAGGTAATTCCTTCTTAGTTTGGGACAATCTTCTAGGTTGGCATGGATCTTTTATGGGAAAGCCACAAAAAAGAGTTTGGAAAGCAAGGCCTTTATGCTTATTTTGGTCATTTTGGAAGGCAAGGAATAGCGTTCCCTTTAGGGATGAGCTGCTGTCCTTACAAAAGGCTGTCTTTTTTTGTTTATCTTCTTTGGTTGGCGACCAAATTGACTATAGTGGATAGTCCTTCAACTATAGTTCAATTCAATGATTGGGTGGGCTCTAGATGAGAGTGGTTTTTGTTTTTTGTATATACTTGTGATACTTGGGGTTTGTATGGGGGTGAGTTTCTTTCATGTATCACTTGAGCTGCTATTTTAGCATCTCTTCAATATACCTATATTTACTTATAAAAAAAACAAAATATTATATCTCACTGATTGCTCAAAGCAGTTACTAGTAAGGATCATCACTGAAAACAAGAACTTGCCTGGATTGAGAGGTAATCCACCTGTGCAACTAGCTACAGATTTCGATGCTTCTTTGATTGTAGATTAAGCTTGTTAACTTGTTAATAAGATCTTCCAAATCTCTTCACAGGAAAACATGATCTTGGAAATTGCTAGGGCTCACAAATTCTAGTCTTTATTTCAGTTTGCTATAATCACTAGTTGTTCCACTAGAAGATTATAACCTTCGTTATGGTTGTTTATAGCAGTTCATTCTTAGTTACTCGCACCTTCAAGCCCAAAATATTTACTTTGATTCCAAAACTAATGTAGGACAACTACAAGGGGGCTGCCTATAATCAAATAAGATGGGTTGAATAAAGGTCCTCTGTTTTTTAATGTAAACTTGGCATAAGGGTTTCTGTATTTGGAAAAAAAGGAAAGCAAGAAAGAAAAAAAACCCAAAAGAAGGGATCAAACAAAATGTTTGGGACCTATTAAGACCTTATAAGAATCTCTCATAAAATGAAAATTTAAGGTAATAGAGTCTCACTATAATGACTAAAAGGCAAAGATGTGAAAAAACTAATACATACTGATACAACTCCTTATTAGTTTTATTTGTAAAGTTTTCGAAAACTTCAAACCTATTCAGATGCTAATTCTTTCCTTAAGACTCTTATTTCTCCCAATAAGTGGAAGTAAATGAAACCTTGAAACTTAGGAAATAAAAGAATTTCTAAAAATATGATTAGATTCAAATGAATAACTATTAGTTTAACTCCAAATAACTAAAATTTACAGATTTATCCAAATACCCTTGGCTTCCTTTTATAATTAAATCCTAAGGGACTAATCTTGTGATAGAGATAGGAAAGATTAGAGGAAACAGGCTAGAGAGATTCAGTTTAAAAGGGGGATTGACAACATTTGTCATATGGATAGATTGATAATATGATACTTGGATTCCAACTAGACTCATATACCTTGTCAAAACGACACAATGGAAGTAAAATTTTATAAACACACTTAAGGATAGGGGATAAAAAAAAATAAGACATTCTTTATCAAAGATATCTTTGTTTTCTCATCGATTTCTAATTGCTTTTATCTTTCTTTATTTCCTTTTCTTATGTTGTATTCTAGTGCCTATACCCATTATTGAGATCCGTTTTAACCTAATCGTTGTATCCTAAAATTTATAGATGAGAAGTGTTGAACAACCAATTTTCCTAAAAGCTTAACTTTATATGATTTGAGTCACAATGTATAACATGCTCTCCAACACCCTCCCTCGCGTGTAGCCTCCATTGTTGGGTTTGTTTATGGGCTTGCTTACTTATGGGCTTAATAAATTGGGAAAATAAATATGAGATGCTGCAGTTGGAATGCATGACCTTCCATCAAATGAGGTTTTAATACTATATTGAACAACCATTTTCTTAGAAGTTTAAACCTGTGGAAAGTTAGCTCACAATATATGTCATACTCTTCAATATAAAGGATCAAACAACCACACATACCCATATTCCATGCCTCATACTTAGCCTGAATCCATGCAACATAAGTTGATAGACAAACTTAGGGAGGAAGCAGGGTGGAAGAGACAGATGTGTCAAATATACCTTGTCAAGCTTATCTTTGTTATTTCATGCTTTCATTATTCAGTTTCTGCTAGGAAAATTTTCAGGACTCTCTGTAGGATGTCTTAGAGGAGGAGCTAGGGTATATTTGGTTTGGTGGGATGTAGGTTTTTCTCCCATTAAGTAATGGAAAGACTGGAAGGGCGAATGCTGGTGGAGGTTAATCGAATGTGAAATCCTCGGGAAGAAGTACATTGAAGTCATCAAGAGTATGTCCTCAAGGTCTTGGATCCAATATTGGAGTAAATGGATGGTAGTTTTGCATTGTATGCTGAGATTAAATTCAAGCAAAGCTTGGTAGATTCAGATTCTTGATTAAACATTGCGACACTGTAATTTAGGCTCACTGGGATTTTAATGATTTAGAGTTTGAGCTTGTGGATTACTTCAAGAACTGGCTTTATCTGTGTTAATTTCAAGTATGATAGTATGGATGTCAAATGTTTTGCATTGAGGCTGATGGGTGTTGCACCACAAGAAGTATATGCCAGTTTGCTGTTTCTTAAAGTTGGACGGGGATTTCCAAAAGATAGATATGGTAGACTCTTGATCCCTCAAGGGAGCTTTTTCAAGCAGCCAACTGTGTGGAGAAGTTGTTAATGATTGATTCTTCTGTTATTACGATGTTCTTACTAGTTGGGTATTGTGGGCGTAAAAAGGAATAACGGAATATTCTAGATCACCATCTTCTACTCGCACAATGGGCCAAGTATTATGGTCCTTGATGTTTTTTCTGGGGGCTGGGGTGTTAGTTTATTACCCCCAGTCACAAAAAGGGGCGACTGAATAACGGAATAACTGCTCATTGCACTCCTGATGTTGATTTTCCCAGTAAGTTCTATGAAAGAAGAGAGGAATTATGATAGCTGCACTAAATACAGTGTGTTGTACTTAGGGAAAGCATGGTTGAAGATCCCTTGAGTATATTTCAAATAAAAGCTAAAAGAAATCTTGGTCAAACCTCTGATGATTTGGTCGGCAAAGACTTCAATATCTTCCTTTTCCCTTCTTTTAAATCTTTATTGTTAGTCTTGTTCTAGGTGCTACTGTGGGCCAGCTTTCAGCCTTTTGTTTCTTGTGCTTGGGTTACAACCCATGTTGCATATTTTAATCAATCTTTCTATTGTGATTACCGAAGAAAAGGAAAACACAACAAAGATCCAGAATTGGAGAAAGAATAATCATCATTTACTATGTAGGCTCAAAAGGAATCTCTTCCTTCTCCAAGTTACACCACCTACGAGGCCCAAACTATTATTAAATAATTTTCTCATGAGTCCCTGCCAGACTCTGATGTCCTATTAGAAACTACATTGAAAATCCCTTGGGGAAGACCATGAGCAAAATTTGTGCTAGAACACTAATTTTATTATTGATTAAAAATTCTTTATTCAAAATGGAATATAGAAAACTGTTTGTAACATTCTCACACTTGGTTATGTGTAAATATGTGCTGCCCTTATCTTTGTTCTGCTTGTATTATTATGTCAACTTCTTGTTTTCTTTTGTATACATATCAGAATGATATGAACTATGCCCTCTTTTGTACAGGCCTTATGTCCCCCTCAGTATACGTCCTGTATATGCTAGTTGGATTGTCTTGAGGCTTCTTTTTGTTTAATATATTTTCTTCATTTATCCATAAAAAAAAAGATGATATGAACTATGCAACCAAACAAAACAGACAAAATTAATGCTATATTTGTTTTTATTTTCAATTATGACCTGACCAGTATGTCTAATCTTTTATTTAGGCCTGGACATATGGGTTAGATGGAGCCCTCCTCAAGGCAACCAGAATAACAGGAATCAAGGACTTCAGTATAACTGTATGCAAAAATGTTATCCCTCTAACAATCTCATTCCAGTTTATATACAAAATTTCCCAAATTGAGGGATAATTCGGTTTGGTTTGTGTGGGCTTGGAAGATAGGAATTTGGGCTTATACCTTTGTGCATAGCCACATGGGGTCCATTTGTTCTTCTCAATATAGACAATGAAACTTCACCTCAGCATGAAGCAGATAACAAAACAGTGGAGAATGAATGGCTTGGCAGCTCCTCAGATATCTGAGTACTGGCGAATTCAATTTTCGCTTGAGTTATGTTTGTAGACGTGAATATACCCATTGTGAGTGGATCTGAAGGTTTTGATTCTGCACATGCTTACAGAATTCATTCCCAAGGTCCTTTCCTGACACTGTTTCCTCACTACTTATTCAAAACTCATCTTTCATCCTTCCCAGCATTTAGAAAACATTATCCCTTTTAACCCCTTTGGTTTTTTTTTCTGCATTTATGTTCACATAAAGTCTTGTCTGGTCACCATTTTTATGGACTACCGATAGTTTTTCTTAGTTTCTTCTTGCAGGTGTTCTGTGACAACTACTTAGATGGTGGCTATCATGTGCCATATGCACATAGAGGTCTTGCTTCTGGCCTCGAGCTTGAGTCCTACTCCACAATGGTATGTTCCTTATTTCCACCCTTCTGTTATAAAATATAGAGTTTAGCTTTAATAATTACAGCATATCACAAATTATCAATATTTATTGGATGGATTTCTTTTAAGATTGGTTGTTTTGACTATTATGGAGCTATGGAAGATCAAAGCTTGGTTTGACAGGAGATCTTGGGTTCAAACCTTCTTCTTGTAAATTTAAATATATATGATTACCATTGTTGACTCAAAGTCCATAATCGACTTCCCGATTCTCCTTACGCGCGGCATGTTGCATGCATGTGAGGGAGGCGCAAGATGATATTCATATTAAATCCAAACTCTACAAAGTTCTCGGTTTTGTGGTTTCTGGCTGCTTAACATCGACTAATTAGTCCATATGTCGGAACTTTGCATTAGCTAAGTGATTTCCTTTGGTGTAATTAGATGTTTGAAAGGGTTAGCATCCAAAGTTGTGAAGGTGGTACCAAGGGAAATGAAGATGATTTTGATAGACTTGGATCAAAAGCTCTATATGCTTTCATCTATCCGAATTTCATGATTAATAGGTATTTACTTGGTCACTGCAAGCAAAGATAATTGATTCAGTAATGGAAAAACAATATTGTTATTGTGATCATTCGGTAATGTGTAATATGTTTGGCTTTCTGTGGGTTCCTTATAGGTATGGTCCTTGGATGGACACCAACCTTGTTCTCCCACTTGGAGCCAGGAAATGCAAAGTGATATTTGATTACTCTCTTGATGCCTCTCTTAAGGTAATTTTCTGTCTTCTCATGCATTATAGTGGAATCCTTTGGTGGTTATGTTTGGTTCTAAAAAAATGCTACAGTAAAAAATACTTTCTATTGGGTGAGGCAAATACACAAAGAAAAAGTTAATGAAAATATTATTGTAATATTTTTCTCTACTACTTTCTTTAAAAATTTATGGAAAAGTAAAGGAAATGAAGTTAGTATGTACTATATCTATGTAATATTTGATTCCCAACTATATATACATATTTTTTATATTCGTTGTTAGGAAATAACCAAAGAAAAGAAATAACCAAAGAAAAGAAAATTTTTATATTATTTATCTTTTTATTTCCTTCCCTTTTTCCTATAAATTTTCTTTCCCTGAACCAAACGTTAGCTTAATTTTCTCTGTTAATGGGTTATAATTATAGTGGAATTAAAATTGACCTCTCATAAGGTCAATTGCTACTTCTTGTATTTCACTAGTCGTTCCGAAGTGGACTGATGCAAGAAAAGTGATTAAGAGTTGATATTGACTTTGATTCTGTACTTGAGGCAGAGATAGGACAAATTATTCATCATAAACCCATCTTAATCAACTACAATTTTATTGCCTCAGGATGACAAAGCTTTCATAGAAAGAAGTCTGGAGGATAGCGAAAGAGTACAGGTACGTTAGAAACCAATTTTGTTATTTTTAAAAGAGAAACAATGTATGTATTCTTGTCAAAATATGAGGGAATTGTTGTCAAAGGGTTAAATTTCCGAAATCCGGTTTGCAAATTGGTTCATGGCAACCAAATCTTTTCGGTAAAATGTTCTCCCACGACAAGTACATGTCTGATTGAATAAAAATGTGTAGATGGAAGATATCATGTTATGTGAAGGCGTACAGAGAGGCCTAGAGTCACCAGCATATTGCTGTGGCAGGTACGCTCCTACTGTCGAGATGGCCATGCATCATTTCCATTGCCTGCTTCATCAGGACCTAAGTCAATAATTATCATATATGTTCTAGTTCAAGATTTGCTGCTCCTTACAAAATTATTAGAAATGGTTTATGATCAAATACTGTAGCTATAAAAATACTGAGGTAATTCGTAGACAGAGTCATGAAAATTAGTTCTGTATAACAGTGAACACATACACATACATGTACTGCCATATCACACAACAATACACACAAAACAATACGTATGGAAAGAAAGCTTAGTTCAAACATTCCTTCAAAATCACTCCAATGCAGAACCACCCTTTTACAAATTTTCACAATTTGTACATAAGCGATGAGAAAGAAAATAGTTATCATCGCACAATCCATGTGATGACTCGGTTTTGCTAAGAAGGCATTACAGCACTCAGGCAAGAAAAGGTGTGCTGGGAGATCAAAGGCAAGACCGGGCCTGACTTTACCATAAATCTGTAACTTTGAGCTTTTTTTGTTAGTGAGTGTCAGACTTCTCTATCTACCTACGAATCTGTAAGACGAGCAAATGTTAGAGCAGTCTTAAGATAAACACAGCTTCGTGATGCCCACAGAAGAAATGAGTTGAGAGACTTACTTTGGGAGTCTTGCTTGCGTCGAAATTTCCTTGTAAAGAACTCACCAAGAGGAGTCTTTGGGACTGGTATCAGTTTTCCAATAGCCGCAAGTGGCCAACTGTTGAAAATCAAGGAAGAAAGTCATTAATTATGTAAGATAAGCTGAAACTTTTAATCACTGACATTATAGTTACTATGGGTTGCTAACCAAACTCACCTCGATAAAACCCATAACAGCACAAACAATCCAAAGCGGCCAATTCAATCTGACAGTTGATGTAAACTTGCCAAGAAATTCGATGATAACGATCTGAAGAATGTAGCGCGAGTAATAGGACAAGTAAAACAACCATCCAAAACACAAAACACAAAACACAAAACACAAAAGGCCCAAAGAAAATGTATAAAGTTCTGGCATCTTTTACCTGAAGTGCTAGAGTTATGCCCACTATTCCCATAAAAAGACGGTTTGTAGTGACTCCTTTGAATACATTAACTTCATCTGGCTTCCGAGCATTGAACTCATTGAATATCTGCAGTTGTAAATTTTTGACATTATATGCTGCATCCTTCCTTTGCTAAGATATGAGAAGAAAACAATGAACAGTGAAACACATCTCATTGATACATATAGACCTAATCTTTCATTGGGTTGTGATAGATTAGTTCTCGACTGTAAGAACTTTCTCTGTCTCAGTAGAATAATCCAAATGGAAAATTATAGAGAGAATATAAAAATAGGGTTTAATTTGTTGAGATCTTCCAATTCCTTGCCTCCAAGCAATATATAGTCTTTGTTAGCATATATTTGAAAGATGAAACTGAACTGAATTGAATTGAATGCCTTATGAAAAATGCTATGAAACTCTCACTACTGTATGAAACTGTCTCACTATTGTATCTGAAACCAAGGTGAGTCCAGAGAGGCATATCAATCAATGTTACTAAATAAGATTAGATGTACCTGACAAAGAACAAATGCATTGAATATCACCGTATTCTTCTCTTTGCTAGCAGCAGGTAGAGTTTTATGTTCTAAATTTAGAATACTTTCCTGAAACATACAAGCAGGACGCTACTTGGATATAGGGCCTGCACTATGATCACCCATGATCATTGAGGGAAGTTAAAAGATAATGATAACCAAACATAAAATTTAACCTATTTTTATTATTGAAGATAAAGCCATAAGAAGATAGAACTGAATCAGTAAATTCCCTCCACATGATATTTGTTATCAGTGGTTCCCTGAGACATGAATAAGAAGATATCATCAGTGCCTACAAAATCAAAAGGAAAATGCATGTACCTACTTTGCATGCACTTGTAAGAGGGTTCAATTTGCAGAGTCATCATTAACAAGTAATTGGCACAAATTAATAAATAACAACGCTAGATTAAAAAGGAATGAAAATCTGGCAGCTTTGAGACAACTTGTCATACAATGAAGACTACTTGTGTAATTTTGTGGTCATGAACAAATTTGTATATAATTTTGGGTAACAACATTTTAGGTGGATTTTTGACTTAATAGGTACAAAGGAGTTATTTTTTGGGTTCCCTCCTTGTATATCTGTGTACTTTAAGATTGTTGTCTTTGTCAATACGCTGCTTTTCAATCGTAAAAAAGGAATGAAAAAGAAAAAAATTGTTTACCTACCAAAAAAGGAAAAAGAGTGAGTTGGTCTTGAGTATTCAATAAAACATAAGATTGCTTTGACATGTCAATTCTTTTTATGGGGGCTTAGAATTGCAAGGAAGGAATTTCACAGAATTACCTTCCAACAGCCACATTTATCACGAAGAAGATGTTCTACATGTTGATGGCACCTGAATTTGGTGTTGTAGAAACCAGATTTAACATCAGCTGGTTAAACACTTGAAGAGGAAAATGATGAAGCTGTTTTTCAATCATTTTTCATAAAATATTAAAAATGGTTAAAGTACTTTAACAGGTTTGCAAGATCTATTAAAATATTGAAAGATAAGTTCTAAAATAATATTAAAATGTTACCTGCATTTATGGGATGGGGCAGAAAGAAAAGGGAAAAAGAGGGAGGGAAAAATAAAAAGGAGTCACCAGAGCAATCAGTTCTAAAAAATTCAAATTTCCAGTCATTTATTATTATTTATTCATTATACTATTATGATAAAGGAGGAAAGCAATATATCAGAATCCACCAAATGAAGGCATAAAGTAACTGATGTATAGTGACAGGGAACAACAAATGAGGTGGATACAAACAAACCCTCCCTCCATTCCTAACTCAACCTCCCCACTCAAAGCTAGTCTTAGGATTAGTGAAAAGGATACACAAAAGAATTCTAACAATGGAAATATCTACATTGTGAATCAACCCTGCCCAGGACTGCAAGAATGTTTGAATAAAGCTTCAATCTGCTCAGAGAGTGTTATATTAAAAACGACTCTGTTTATCTCTTTCCAAGTAGCCCAAAAAAGACAGTGGCACCGCCCTCCACAAAAATCTGAAGTTCTCTTTCGAAATGGCTGATGTTCTCACCTTGTAATATGTTTAAACGACCAACTCTCCTAAAAGGAGGAAGGCCAATATACTTTATCTTGTAGATTTAAATCCTTGTAGGAGGATTTCATCTGGGTTTTCACTGGGTTTATATCCCACTGTATGGAGAGGAGGATCTCTCGGGAAGAGTCAAATATTAGGGTTATGGGGAGATCCTTAGTGCTTAGGAGGGATTTTAATGCACAAGAGCCCAGAAAGAACAGAAGGTAGTTTCACCCATTCAATGAGGGCGTTTTTCTCCAAAGCAATGATGAGTTGGAGTTGGAAAGACATCCCATACAAAGAGGCCTTTACCCGAAAGGGGGTCCTAAATAATGGCAGATACAGTTTGGCGTATTTTTAATTACTGAGGAGTGGGACTGCCAGTTTGGTAAGGTGACGCAAAGAATTCTTCCTAGACCCATTTCTGATCATTCTCCAATATTATTGGAAGGGGGTACATGGCTAAATGGCCCCTCTCCCTTTAGATTTGAGAATATGTGGCTTAAAGTGGAGGGGTTTAAGGAGCTTATTAGAGATTGGTGGCAGAGCTTTGAGTTTAGGGGGACACATAGTTATGTGCTGATGGAGAAGATTAAAGCTCTGAAAGTAAAACTCAAAGCGTGGAACAAGGGGGTCTTTGGTAATGTGGATGAACAAAAGAAGTCTACACTGAAAAAGGTGGCTCTTTGGGATGATATTGAAAGCCAGAGACCACTGTTTGATGGAGAGCGACATGAAATGATGGGTGCTATGGAGGATTTCAAGAAATGGGCGATCATGGAAGAAATTTCTTGGAGGCAGAAGTCGAGAGAAATTTAGCTCAAGGAGGGTGATAGAAACACTGGTTTTTTTCACAAGATGGCAAATTCTCATAAAAAGAGGAACAACATTGACAGGATCCGTATAGGTGACCAATGGTTAACTGGCACAGAGGAAGTAAAATTAGGCATTGTGAAGGCTTTTAAGGAACTTCTTGGAGACCCTGGACCGAGGCTAGTCCGTAGGGTTAATTTCTGCATCGAATGACATGGAGGCATTAAGACTAGAAGTGTCACTAGTGAGGCCTGATGCTGAGCTGGTCGATCCGAATGGGATATGTCTGTGGTCGATGGTTTTACTACGCATTTTTGCGCTTTGGTTGGGATGTTGTTAAATCGGATATTATGGGGTTGTTTAGAGATTTTCATGAGCATGGAAGCTTTGTAAGAAGCCTGAACTCAACCTTTATGATTTTAATTCGTAACATATGAGGACCCGAAGATTTTTAATCTACCGCCTTAACTGGAAGCATTTATAAATTGATAGCAAAAGTGTCGCTATAATAGGTTGAAAAGGTGGATAGAATAAATTGGTGACCAGCCGTAATGCATTTGTGGAAGGGAGACAAATTCTCAGATGCCCTGATTGCCAGAAGTCATCGACTCATAATGTCAAGAAGAAGGAAAAAGGTGCTCTAGAACCGGATATCGAGAAAGCATATGACAAGATTAATTGAATTTTCTACAAAGAAGGTTAGCAAATGGGTTTTGGGCGAGAAGTGGTCAGGGTTGGATCAAGTGGTGTATCTCCACTCCATTCTTTCAACTATGCTAAATGGCACTCGGGCTGTTTTAGAGTTCAGTAATGAGGCAAGGAGATCCACTATCCCCTTACCTTTGTCTTCGATGAGTTTTTTCTCGTGACAGCCATGTATGAGGATTTATTTCTGGTTATAAGTTTAAGGATGGAATTATACCGTAAAGGCGTATCACACACCCGGTTGTTTACGATGATACCTTGTTTTCCTCAGAAGGATACCAAGACCAAATGGCTTATCTCGAGTCGACTTTGGCTTAGTTTGAAGCTCTTTCTGGGTTGAGAATTGCTACTTGTGTGTAGGGTTGAGAACGAGGAAAATTTAGCCATTGAGTTGGGTTGCAAAATTGGGTCTCTACCAGTAAAGTACCTGGGGTTGCCTTTGGGAGCAAAACGAAAAGCTTCTAGTGTGTGGGATGGGGTAGAAGAGAGGTTTCGAAAAAGACTGGCTAACTGGAAAAGGCAATACATTTCTAAAGGTGGAAGACTTACTTTGATTAGAAGTAGTATGTCCATCCACCCACCCCATGTCATGTCCCTTTTTCGATTGCCTAGAAAGTTAAGATCATATTGGAAAAAATTCAAAGAGACTTTCTATGGGGAGGTGGCAACCTTGAAAGGAAGATCCATCTGGTCAAGTGATATTGTTTGCTTGGAGAAGTGAAAGGCACTAGGCATTCGTAGTCTTTTTTAAACAACAAGGCTCTATTATAGCTTAATCGAGATTTCTATGAGGAAAATCTCATATGGAGGAATATTATTAGTATAAAGTATGGTATGGAGGACGGGGTTGGTCTTCAACACCCTGCAGGCGCTTATGGGGCCTGCCTCTAAAAAGACATTTGCAAAGAATGATTCACCATGCGTAACTATTCGATTGAAATGGGAAATGGGCGAAAGTCATAGCTTCGAGAATGTCTAGTAAGAGTCCTCTTTGCTCTCTTCCTTCCTCTGCGAGGTATTTGATCTCGAAGCCACCTGGACAGAGGAGAGGAACTTTAGATTCGAGAGACACTTTAATGATCGTGGGACTGTACAGACTCGTAGGACTATATTGCATCGTTAAGACTAAAATTCTAAGCCCTCCTCACTAATAGTTTAGGTGGAAGGGGGCTAAGGATGGTATGTTCTCAATAAGTCTAGTTATGACCTTTGAAGGTGAGGCAAAGAACCAAGGCCCGTCAAGATGATTTGGAATCCTATCAGGCCTACTAAGGTGGGGGTTTTTTCAAAGGGAGGTGTGGTGGGAGGAAGATTTTGACTATGGATCACCTTTGAAAAACGGTTTTCCCCTTTTCAAAGAAGTCAGCCCTTTCGTAGCGCATGCAAGAAGTTTCGAGTATCTCTTTATCCACGGCCTCTAAGATTGGGGGCTTCAGGGACTACATTGTTTTCCCTTTCTAAGGCGGATGGGTTTGTCCCACCGGGTTAAAGAAATGATAATGGTCGGATTCGCCCTCCTCAATAAAAAAAGAAGCAGTTGTATGCGCCCCTTGTGCTTGTTGTGGCAATCCGGATCGAGGAACAAAGTTGTGTTTCGAGGACATGCAATTTTCGCTTGATAGGTCAAGTCCTTTTTTAAGGTCTTTTGTGAATGGGAAGCCCCATGATTCTTGATGTGAAGGCCTTCATTTTAAGAGGGTGTTGTGTTACATGTAGCTTGTGTGATGGGTTAGTAGTTTTGGCTTAGCCTTCGCGCATTGCCATAGTCGGCCGCTGTATACTTGGAGTGTAGTCTTGTAGGGTGCCCGTTTGTGGCTGCGCCCTTTAAGTATTGTTTTCTTTGTCTGCTCGAAAAAAAAAAACTTCTCATAAAAACTCAAACTTGTAGGATTTAGGTTCGATATGAATATCGTGTTTATAACGCCACTTTCGCATGCAATCTCACCCGCATGTGAAGAGTCAAATAAATCAATGATCTTATGAGCTTTTAAATCGCGAATGGGGATAAATTGCAAAAAAGTGATTCAATCGCAGGACCTCCTGATAAACCAAACTCTGATATCATGTTAAACGACCAACTCTTCTTAAAAGTTCAAGCTTCTAGGATTTTAGTTTAATATGAATATCACGCCTATAAAACATCTATTCTCTGAATTCAGCTTTCTTCCATCATGTAATCGTCCGTCAAATTGCCTTTCAGAGACATCCTATGCAAAGTTAATCCTTGTTGGAACCCGAGAGTTGCTAATATCACACAAAAACAACTCTTGTGAGTCACTCATCGTACTCTTCAGCTCCGTTACAGAATGTGAAATTGCAATATCAAAGAGATGCTTGAAATTGCAATATCAAGAGAAATGCTTCAATGCGGTCCAACCCTCAATAATGGAGATGTCTTAATTAACATGGAATCCAATGCCCCATGATTGACCTTGTCCAAAACTCCGGCTATCTGATCCTCCTTATATGTGGTAATTGCATACAACTGGAAAGAAACCCCCGGGAAAGAATTCCCACACCATATGTAATAAAAATTTTATCCTCCCATCACCACAGAACAAAAAATTTTGCCTTTGAAATATGCCCACCCTTTCTTATTGTCTTCCACAAACTACGCCAGTACACCCCTTGGCTCCATAAAGCACTAGCCCCTTTCTCTTCCCTAGATTTCCCTATAATACAGACCTCCAATAACACTTTAACATGTAGATCTTCGTCCAACTATGCACATAAACTTCTTTTCAAGACTTTCAACTCAACAAAAAAAAAAAAAAAACCTTTGAATCTTTCTTTTCCAATTTCTCACCCCGCTTTCTTGGAGCAAGGATCAAGGACATGAAAAACACTAATTAGGAAGCAAATTCAAATCTCTAGGAACAGATCCAACCAAAATTTCCTCAGTTTAAACAGTATAAATTGGATATCCCACCATCAAAATTCAAAAGTTTTACCTTCGACCAACCGGTGGCCTGTGCATTAGGTGATCTGTTGGCGGCTCAGTAGCCAATGCAAGTGCTCCAAGAGTATCCATGATAAGATTAACCCAGAGGAGCTGTAAGCAAAGCAGACAACACAGAGTTAAGCAAATGAGTTGACATAATAGAACTGTCAACTTATGAGGAGGCATCGGATGGGCCACCAACCTGAACCGCATTTAGTGGAACATTGCCAGAGGAAACTGCTGCCACGACATTAATTATTAGAGCAGCAACATTAACAGTGAGCTGAAACTGGATGAATTTCTGTATATTTGCATATACAGATCGTCCCCATCTAACAACCTAAATCCAACAGGAGAAATTAAGAGTCACAAAAATCCCAAAGATCCTAACTTCTATAATTTATATCAGTGATGTAGGAATCAAAGAGAAATTTAAATCAACTAGAAGTCAAGCCTCTAACTTCATCACCAATTTTAGTAATTTCTTTTAATAGAGAAATGGTGTGGAGTAAGACCAGTGAGGCTTCAGATAAGCAAACAAGAGGGATTATAAGATAATTATGAGAAACTTCATGCCACCAAGTGGCATCCTCTTGTTGCCTGGGCATGTTGAACTTCTTCCAGGACAATAAATGAACTGATATCACATATGTTATTGATGGACAGAAGCTTGTAATTTCTTCTTTTCCAAGATTGGATGAGAACATTCATTTGTGGGAGTTGTAGTCATCTACATATTTGATATGAATCACTTAAAATACTCTTATATGCACAGACTAACCTTGACAACTGATGCAAAATTGTCATCCAAGATAATGATATCAGAGCTCTCCTTTGCAACCTCTGTTCCTTGAATGCCCATTGCAAGACCAATATCTGCCTAAACTTCGAAAAGATATACAAACAAGAACATGGAAAATAAAAAAATTAGTTATTTACATGCAAGATGTAAGAAACTTGCATGCAGTGGAAATCTGTCCATCAGACCTATCATTAGTGCACTAATGTAAGAGCCTTCTAGATGGATCTTACATCAAAGAATGCACACTAATAATGAAAGAGCCTTATGGATCAATCTAACATCAGATGGATGGCCTGAGTTAGAATGGTAAGAGTTATATACTCTTGGTCTAATACATACAGGCTATTGTCCAAATATGCACCACACCAGGAACATCAAATGGACCATAAAAATCATGGCACTTAAATTGCAAGTTTCAGAATAGGAGACCACTTAATCAGAATAAGTTAACAGGGGACCACAAGTAATAGAAGTATGTGGTTTATCCAAGGATTAGAACAGATATACAGACTTCTACCATCGGTCTATCATTCTATCTAGAGGTTGACATACCTCATGTAGTGCAGGAGCATCATTAGTTCCATCTCCAGTTACAGCAACAACATGCCCTTTCCTTTTCAAGGCTTGCACAAGAAGAAGCTTGTCATTTGGAGACGACCTTCCCATGACCTATAATTACAATCAAACAGCACTTCAATTAGTATGGATTTTTTTTTTGGATGAATAAATATGCAGAATATATTAAGCACAAAATGAATACACCAAAAGCCACCCAAAAGTATATTGGAGGCATACTGAGAGGGAACAGCCATAAACAAAAAAGGCATCCCAAAGAAAAGGAAGAACCACCAGCCCAATAAAAATCATTTACACTTATCCAGGTATTAAAAAAAAAGCAGTAAAGTCTATTCCTATCCCTACCGTACACATTGGCCCACAACCATAAATTACAAATGAAAGATCTCTTCATCCTTTGCACGGAAAAAGCCTCATTCTCAAAAGCCACACTATTCCTTTCAGGCCATTGTCGAAAGAGAGGCAAAGGGGCACACCATCCATACTTTCTTGCCCACTCGGGCTCCTTGCCAAGACAGGAGGGCCTGACGAAATGAGTATGGAAGTACCCAACTAATACCAATTAGTATGGTTTATGCAGCCATACTCATTCTCAATTAGTATGGTATACTCATTCTCAATTAGTATGGTTTATGCAGCCAATATTCTACAATTAAGGAATAACGATCATATACCGATATCTTATCAGCAATTTCCTGTCTTTGTGATTCGGATAAGGCACGAAAAGACTTTCCTTCAATGAGATTTGGCTCAGTAGCATCTGCATCCGAACCTAGTATTCCACATTCCAAGGCTATTGCTTTCGCTGTTTGAAGATTGTCACCCGTAACCATCCGTACCTACAAGCCAAGCAATGTACATTTCCTTCATTAATATAAGTAGAACTTCATAAATTGGACAAATCAAATTTGAAAACACAGGCATAATTCATCACAGTAATCAACAAATACCATATATTTGAAAACTGGAAAAAAAAACTCTGCGCTCCCCTCCTCCTTTCTTGACCCACCCCACCACAACACACAAATCACTCCATTGTAACCCCAAAAGGTCAACACCCCTCAATACTTACAAAGCATGGTAAAACACAGTTTCAGCTGGAGATAATGAGCTGGAAGTAATTCTTTTAATTGTTTATATTGTTAATTAGAATTAAATGATGCATTAAAGTAAAGCATGGCATAAGAAAAGGATAAGTGTAACCCATTTCAAATTTATTGATGATACTATTTTCTTTCTTTTCCCAAAAAAAAAAGGAAACAATTTTAGGTTCATCCTAAAGCCTTTGCCATCTACTTGCCAAATTCTCCCATATAAGATGTACTTAATGAGTAGAGTTAAGGAGAAGTAGGGAGTGGCCACTGAAGTACCTCTTCTTCGGAAGTCAACTAGTGCTTTGAATTTATGGAATTCCACACGGGTTTAAAAATCAGCATGCGGAAGAATAAATTTTTGCAACTCTCAGAGAACCATATAGAGTGCATTTGGTTCACTAGGGAATGCATCTAAACCTAAGCTTGAGGATGAGTAAGGTATTGGAAGATCCCTTTGGGAAACAAGGCTCCAATTGGAAAGTGACTTTGAAGTTCTCCAAGGGAACATAGTTCTTAACAGTTTACCATTAAAGATGAATGCAGGCTGCAAATAAATGGATGGCATGCTAATGCAACTCTTAAAACTGTTTGATTGTCCACAGAAAACTAATTCCTCTGTGTCTTTCCTTGTGCCCCCACCTCATCAAATTCTGTAAAATATATTCCCAAATCATATTTTAGGAAAAGATCATTAGGGGGGAGCAACCTCTCAATCTGTTCTCCCTGCATTCTCTCAATCTGTTCTCCCTGCATTCCCAATTATTGATATGAAGGAATTATTCTATTGCTAAAATTTGCAATAGAATTAGGAAAAGATCATTAGGGGGGAGCAACCTCTCAATCTGTTCTCCCTGCATTCCCAATTATTGATAAGAAGCAATTATTCTATTGCTAACATTTACTGAATCCTAACACTCCCAGTTCTTGTCTCACTTAGGAATATCTGTTTCAAGAGAGATCACATGCTCACCCTGCCTTGCATAAAAGTTCTTGTATTGTCTTTCCCAGTTTCTCATTAACAAACTATGCATGTGTTATTATTAGAGGATGATCTTTTAATATTTAAGCCTAGTGATATTACTCAATCTAGATTAGTTAATAATATTCATAATCATCTAGATTAGTGATATTACTCTAATTAAGGATGTTAATCGTTTTCATGCAAAATAAAAATGGAGGATATATTTTACATAAGATTATTTCACCTATTTCTCTTTTTAATGACTAAATTTTAATGTTTTAGTACTTTTTAAAATTAATATAATAAATTCATTGAACAAAAATTAATTTGATTGAAATACCTTGACACCGGCCTTTTGGCATAACTGCACAGCCTCTCTCACACCTGGTCGACAAGGATCCTACAACACATCATATGTCAGATAAATCAGCTAAGGTAACCATTAATAGAAAAGGAAACTACATGAATAGAAACCTAATTAAATGGTTGAAAATATAAATATGAAACTAACTGACCTCAGATCACACATGTGTGAGTAACTTGCTCATTTTAACTATATATTCTTTAAGAGAACACTTTCAGACAATGCTCTGAACTAGTACAAGAACAGCACAGCATATTATGAAGAGAATTAACTGGAGCCTAATTAACATAACCTACCAATATACCACATGCTAGCCGAATTAAAAAAAACTAAGATTTAAATGAGTTTAGACAAAAGTAATAAGTAAACAATAGAACTATAATAAACATGAAAACACACATTGGACATTGTAAAATATCAGATAGCTGGAACAACATGAAGGCGAGAAATTTGCCAATACTGATAAATGAATCACCAACATGGATCTAGAGGAGCCTTGACAGCAGTGAAATCCAAAGAGAGGGAAGGGGCATGCTAAGGAGACTTGAGGCACACACTAGCATGAGCGTCATTGAAAAAGGATTCATCCAGAAATGAAACTCATACAAGAGGGTATTTCCTAAAGGGGCGTGTAACTAATGTTCTTCATAATCTGCTAGTGCACATTCAGTTATATTTGACATTCAATGTTTAGCAACCAAAAATGCATAAAATATTTGAATTTCAGATATTTGAGAAAACCAAGGAAAGATTTTTAATTGGCATATGTTTTTTTATCAGAATTTTGGCATATGTTTTCTCCAAATGAGAAAGTAATCAGACTCAATCTAAACTTCAATATTTCCCTACCAACTTATATTACCTTTATACCAACAATTGCCAGCAAAACAAGGTCATCCTCAGGTAGTACCCACTGAGCCAGTTGTTCTTCATCAGTTGGGACTTTTTCTATTTCATATGATCTGTATGCAATGGCAACACAACGCAAACTACTTGCAGCCATATCTTCAATGGCTTTCTTGAAAAATATCACCTGCAGACCATGCCAAGATTCATTACCAGGAAACTTTTGACGAATGACTACTAACTTAATACATATAGTTTCAATACTCACAAAACATTTGATTTGAATCTTTTTTACTTTTGGTAAGCTTGAAAAAATAATTAAGAGATGTCATATCCTTTTTTATTGCCTCCATTGAGACAAAGGGAAAAACAATGTTATATTGGCATTACTTAAATCCTATTTTCAGCAAAAGCAGAATTAACCAACTGGATATTTTCCAGTTCCTGAAAACTTGATCCAAATATATATAGAAATCAAAAAACAAATGATAAATAAATGACAAGGTTGTGTCTAATACCCTAAAAAAATCATTATGAATCAAGAAACAACAGTTCAAGGACTATTACAAAACACCATTGATGTCAGAAACATCTTCTCACAAACCTTATCTTCAGTCATTGGGACCACATTGTCATTTTCATTAATGTATCTAGTACAGGAAGCTAAGACAATTTCAGCAGCCCCTTTCCAGTGCACGTGAACTTGAGAATCAGGCTGCACATTATCATAAAAAAATTAGACTCTCATTAACATAAATTCTACGACGATACACAAGCTGAAAATTGCACATATTCCCTGAACATCCAGATTTTTTTATCAGCAAAAAAACAAATATTATAGATGAAGGGAAAGTTCCCAGGAGTACACCGGACGTGGACAAGACCAGCTGGCAAAACATCCAGAGTATATGTTAACCTTAAGAGCTAATTCTGGAATTCAGACCAAAATCATGGAATGTCTGTCTAATAATCATAGCATTAGCACGGATATTGGAGCTTCAGAAGAGATTTGATGTTTAGTAGTCGCAAAGATTATCATTTCCCAATAAGGTAAACATTTCTAAGGATGACTTAACTGAAATTTACTAAAATCCAAATTGGTTTATAATATCTTCTCAAAGTTTATTTCCCTAGTGCTCTCTTAGAATCTAAAGAAACACTTAATAAACAGTGTTGAAGCACTTGCAGATAAATCTTTTCTGAGCAACATCTAGATTCACAGGTTCAAATATTATTTAAGGGACAAAAAAATGCATGTGTCAATATCAATACGTATCTGCAGTTAAAAAAACCATGCAAAAAAGGTAAGAAAGAATCTCATTCTATGGTTCTATCATCTAAATCAGGTACATGCAATAATGATATGAATGCTCAACATGAAAAACAGCGACTCTGTATGAATACAAGGTTCCATTACCAGTTGTACAGCAACGCCCCCACGTTTTTTCTCAGAATTGAAAGGGAAAACATAGAGAATTGAGGAGCCTGATCTGACAGCTTCAAAATCCATTCCAATCTGTGAAATACTCTCTGTTAAATTATTAAAAGAAAAAAAAAAATCTACGCTAAGACAGAAAATTTATCAACTAGAGTAAGAGGAAGTTAGCAAAGGAACCTTGATTCCCCAATTGAGAATGGCCTTTTCTGTTGGAGATCCAGAAACCTCTACATCCCCACCACTCTGTCACCAATCAATCAAAAACACATGTTCATGCGACCCATATTTTCCTATTTTCCTTTGTAAGGTAAATGACAGAATACCAGTAAAGAGCAAGCAAACAAAACTTGGAAAGATTCTTTTGCAAACTGGTACTAAATTCATGCACCTCAGGAATAAAAACACTGCCAGTTGTATTTTGTGCAATGCCTTCAATAAGTAGAGAAGATAGCATAAGAGACAAGGCGAGCCTTTTATCTGGTGAACTCAGTGCCTCCCATAGCATAAGCCCTCAACAACAGTCATCTGAAACAGGAGGAATTTGCCATTATTAGAGTGTGTTTGTACTGCTAATCCACCATAAGAAACTGCATTATAAAGATTTAATAACCAACATATGGTTTATATAATACCTAATAAATTGAAAATAATATTTCATCAGCTTGAACTATTCTACTTTCATCTGTCCAAAATCTTTAGTATAGTGATTAAATGCAGGTATTAAAAAGGACAAAGTCCGCCATTATTGCACTCGGAAATCTGATATAACTAAATAAAAACTGAAACAAATAAATTTAACCATCAAATTCAAATTATCAAGCCAGATTCAGGACTTCGGAGACAAAATATGTAATGAAGTAATTGACGTATGATCAACCTGATTCAGAGTTAGAGTTCCTGTCTTATCACTGCAAATAGTCGTGGAAGAGCCCATGGTCTCACAAGCAGAAAGCCTCCTCACCTGCAGTCAGCTTTGTTAAATAATCTATACTCATGGCCCACATAACAAATATAATTATGTGGAAGCTTATTAGAAATATTTGTCATACATACAAGGCCTTGTCAGCCATCATTTTCTCATTGAGTAGGCAAGGCTGTATCCAAAGTCAGAATACAACAATACAATCAGGGGAAAATGATCAAAAAATAAATTATTCACATTAACGGAGCTTATGTGCAATAAGAACATAATACCACCAGGAAGAATCATCTGGTTCAGCGTGAAAAAACTAACAGGACAAAGAGAACACTAGAAGAAACAAGGGCAAAGCAATCATGAGGGTGACGATAATAAGGAGAACATTTGAGAAAACACTGGTGAGAAAAGAAAAGAGCACAATGGTTCTATGATTGAAGACAAAATGTGGAATTAAAGTAGATTGAAAAGCATATGGCACATATCCCAAAACAACAGTCTTGAGTTAAATTGAACAAATGAAATAAAAATTGGGAAAGTTGTGCATACTTACGTTAGGGTAACAGCTAAGGGAAGCCCCTCGGGCACTGCCACAACTACAATTGTGACCTAAAAATGTTGACATTAGGCATAAGCTTGGAAAAAATATAAAAACAATTGTAACTTAGTATAGAAATGTGCATACATAACAGTGACATTTAATTGCTCCATCTACAGCATCATAACACTTGTCTTACTTTGAATAAATTTCTTAGTTTCCTCTGAATTTTCAGTATGGCCAGTAAAGTACCTGTACACAATAATTTGATAAAATATGAGAGTATATATAAATAGAGAGAGTTTATTAACCAAGGCAAAAAAAGCTACCTCGCCAAAAGAACAACTAAGACAGCCAAAGCCACTAGGAGGCCAACTATACCAATGAAAGTCGCAACACCATTTAATCGGACCTATAAACAAGGCATTGGCAAGTAGTCATGTATTTTTAAGCATGAATCACTATGATAACCAAGGTTGAAAGTAGACTGTATTAGAGGAAAAGTAACCTGCAATGGAGTCTCTTCACCAGTGTCTTCTGATATACTAGCCATGAGCAGTCCCCATTCAGTATTTATCCCAACACTTGTTACCTGAAAGTATATATATGTGATGGTAAGTCAGCTAAGAATCAAGGAACAGACATATGATAGAGATCCAAATGCAACG
Organism: Tetrastigma voinierianum; assembly: GCA_016808115.1. Classification (NCBI taxonomy): domain Eukaryota; kingdom Viridiplantae; phylum Streptophyta; class Magnoliopsida; order Vitales; family Vitaceae; genus Tetrastigma; species Tetrastigma voinierianum. The sequence goes on along the minus strand of JAEQBH010002031.1, from coordinate 513 downwards.
CTTATTTAAATATGTTAGCTTAAACTGAGAAACAAGATGTAGACTTTGTCAGCTAGGCTCAGGGGGAAGACAGCTTATAATAGTTGTGACAAAGATCAAAACAACCATATAAAAGATTCAAAGGGAATCCAAATATGTTTGTGTAACACATATAAGAGCATAAAAAATATAGAGTAAACATATGCATAAAAGTTTAGTTGATGGGAGAAAATAAGTTTAATGGGTGGGTTTAGTCATGGTTCAGTTACACATAGGACCACAACTGAACAGTAAAGACATTATTAACATTTCCTATTAGTCCCAGAATGGTAGTAGCTTGAACCAGGAACTGATTCAATACAAAACTCAGTGTTGAGCTTGAATGGGCAAGAAATAAATGTAAAGTTGACCCATTTGATGGTTCAGAGATAATTTTCAGTGAACTGATCTACAGTGACCATGTTTATTGGATCCAACATCTCTTCGAGAAACTAAAGTGGGAAGAATGTACACTTGGATAAAATACTGCTTCAG